>VOMN01030243.1:0-22368 GCA_014899125.1 Orchestia grillus
GATATCGTGGAAGGGTTAATTGGAGTGTGGGAGTGTTGTGGCTGGGTTGATTGAGGTGTGGGAGTGTAGTGGAAGGGCTGATTGGAGTGTGACGTGCCTTAATGGATTCATTTGGGGTTGATGTACACTGTTATTATTTATTTACTATTAAAACTATGATCTTGATAGTTTGCTTAGTTGCCCATAACCATGTATACCAGCTTCCGTATAAAATAAATACAGATAATAGAGGCGAGGGCCACACACTCGTAATAAGAGAGAGGAAGCTGCACTGTTTCCTAATCATTACAATTTTGTTCAGTGCTCATTTCCGTACGTCGGTATAGCGTCATGACATCTTTGTACTCTCATCGCAGAGCATCACGAGATGAATTTTCGTTCTGGTTTTCGAATACAACACCCTCTGTACTCGTCAATAATGCTAAAAAATCGACTCGTAATGTCCCAATACGAGGTCGCACGTAAAGAATTACAGGCTTAGGGACTTATTGCAGCTGTTACTCATTGTTGGATGGATGTAACCCTTCAAAACCCTTTTAAATGTCTTATTCGGGAACAGGGGATCCTAAAACTGCGACGTGATTATTTTAAGCACCGTTTGAGTTGTGTTTAAAGTTCCAAGTATTCGAAATGAGGGTTCTTGATAACTATAAACTCTGAACACAGATCTAATAGTGCACAAAATAGGCACTTCATATCTCGAGGGTGGCCTGTACAGGTCTAGTAACATACGTTGAAGAGCAGGTATACTCAGCCTTTCTCGTGCCCTCGTAGACTTAGACGTGCCTTCCTTATGATCTCTTCTATTGGTGACCTAAACGGAAGATCTGAAGCAAGAGCTGCAGCTTCAGAAAACCTTTCAGACTGAATAAGCATGAGTGCTGTCACAGTTTTTTTACTCTTGAATGTTAGGGTTTAAACGTTTGACGTAAATTTCTAGGTGTGTCGTAGTTCATTAAAAAAATAGAATCGATGTAAAAGATAACTTATTACAGTAAATGTTAAGGAATACAAATATATTACCATCATTGAAAACAGGATCTTTGTTTTTCACAATGTTTCTCACAAAATTATACCCTTTTACGTTCATTCCTCTTTTCATTTTCTGGCAGAAATTTTTCCATTCATGTTTTCAGATTACGATTCAGGAAACTCTTTCTCACAACATACATTCATGTTCTCTCCATAAACGTTCACAGAGCCTTTATCCTCACAGGATTTGGGACGAGTTTACTCCCCAGAAAATACCCTAAATGTGCGGATAAAATGACTCTAATCGCCTTATTCGAGCAGGCCTTTAGAAAAGTGAGCTCTTCAATCTCTTTCAAGAATCAACGGGCTAAAAAAACGGAAAAGTATACATGAGAGGGGCAATGTAGAAGCAAAGCCGCTTGCGCAAGCCGGCCGGCCGTTCGAGGTTCAATAGAAGCTAATGGATCGCTGGAATAAATTACATGGCACAATGGCCGTGACATATCGGATGGAGATGATAAAGCAAGCACAGGGTGAAAGAACAGTCGTAAGGCGCTGTCAGAACCCGAAGACCGCATCTAAAAGTTGCAAAAACTCAGCTCAAGTTAGTTATCATGACTCCCCGAGAATAACGCGAATATTTATCCTCGGGAGAATCAATTTCATTCATTTTCCGTGTCTTAAAAGTTCTTTACGTTTTTCCTACTCTACGTTAAACCGCGAGTTCCTACAGCTGTACCTATAGGACGGGTCGGACTATGCTATACAGATTATTCGACCAAGACCCCGCAATTCATACAAAGAACTCGGTAAAAAGGCTGACGTTTGGCTGTGTAACAGGTGTAGGAGAACATTAGAGAGCAGCACCTGCTCTTTAGTGAGGGGTGAACCATGTGGGTGCCAGTACAATGTTGTCTTTTCTCTACTCCTCCTAAAGGCACAACCGCAGCGACAAAAGGGCTAACAGATCGTATCTTGGATACCGTACCACTTGACTGTCAAAGTATGAACCGAAATCAAAATCATGACACATCTGAACGACACGACATCGTTCAAATTAAGGGAAAAAAACTCGCTAAATTCGTAGAATGGCGGTGCTTGTTTCAGACGCAGCTACGGCTCTTAAACATCTATCCTTTTTTCATGTCTATTTGTATCAAATTAAATTAAATTTACATCAAATTAAAATCGAATTGGAAGTTATTTACCATTGAAAATCAATTAAATTCTGCCGAAATTGATACCCGTTAGATACAAATTCAATTTCTTTTGATGCGGGTGAACTTGGTAAATGTATGTACCGTCCAGCAAGAGCGAAGTCTTCGATGTCATGGCTTACGCTCGTTACATTTCCATGGTTTTAAACCGTCTTCTGACTTCGCCTTACGTAAACCAAAGGCCTTCAGCATTGACGTTGGTTTGCACGTCACTTATACAAAATATAATCTAGATAAAGACGGACAAAGTCCTCCTTAGCTTAGTTTGCACAACGGATTCAAGTTCCCACTTCAAGGATAAACTTTGCCCATAGATAATTGAAATTGAAAATTAAGGGTAATCCCATTCGTAACTTACACAGTCTCACTAAGCCCACACAAATGAGGAACTTCATTTGCATCACTCATCGTGAATTAGCTAAGATGACTCTGCTCTGGCGTTCCACCGTGCCACCAGGTACCGGCCCCATTCAGGCCGATGACGGACACAGCTGGTGTGTCGTCCGTACTCATTGGCTGCCACAGACACGACCGACACGCGTCAATTTACAAGGAATGGAGGCCGCGCTGATTGCTTGGTGCCGCTTACCTTTGTCACAGTCGATAGTACCACTTAGACTGCCTGTACCACTTGTACCACCTGTACCCCTTGTACCACCTGTGCCTCCTATACTGCCCCCTGTACCACCTGTACCACCTATACTTCCTGTACCATCTGTAACTCCTGTACCACCTGTAACTTTTGTACCACCTGTACCCCTTGTACCTCCTGTGCTTCCTATCCCACCACCTGTACCACCTGTACTTCCTGTACCATCTGTACCTCCTGTACCACCTGTACCACCAGCACCACTTGTACTACCCGTACCACCTGTACCACTTGTACCACCTGTGCCTCCTATACCACCACCTGTACCACTCGTACCCCTATGCCACCCTGTACCATCTATGACAGTTGATGACATCACCCGTTTTGTGTCACCACAGTCCTCGACACCAGGAAACCACGCGTACGCGATTCGTGCATGCAACACATGCTAGTAATACAGAGCTAGAGATAAGTACATTACTGGTGTCCCCATGCCGTCAAAGATACCGGTAAATTTCAACGGGACTAATGTAATTTTCTGCTTCATTGATACGACTGCCTTCTTTGATATAATCTCGCTGCCCAGCTCTGCTCGCTGATTAGGAATATGTACCCGAGAATCTGGGCCCGTGAATTTTCTTCCATCCAATTCCTTCAGGGAGTAAATAAGTGATCACGAACACGAATAAAGACAAATATATAAACTTGGCGTATTATTGCATAGTACAGATTATGCAATAATATTGTATAATACCGCCGTATTGTACCGAGTAGATCTACAAGTACAGTGCTGGAATGGGGACCTGCCAGCGCTCGTTGTGACACTCGACAAAGATAATCATGCCTAGGCATAACTGAGGAAACTTTGATATGTTTATTAACTATAACTATGTCAAAAAAACACAAGTTTTGATTTCAACGATAACTAGGTCTTTTAAAAATAACTATACATAGCAACTTGTCACCGCTGTAGTTGGGTTTCCTAATTTAAAACATTTATTATCGCAGAGATGTGAGCGGATGCGCAATCATGTATTTTATCAATTTATGTATGGAAAGTTTTAAATGAATAACTTAAAGAAGTTACTGGTTCCACCTCTGGGGTGCTGCACCGTAAAAAAATATATTTACGCATAATTCCCATTGCCATTGCAGTGAATTACATCAAAACTAACCGCCAA
The DNA here is from genome assembly GCA_014899125.1 of Orchestia grillus. Classification (NCBI taxonomy): domain Eukaryota; kingdom Metazoa; phylum Arthropoda; class Malacostraca; order Amphipoda; family Talitridae; genus Orchestia; species Orchestia grillus. The sequence continues at coordinate 3,960 of VOMN01030243.1, forward strand.
GATAATTCTGCAAGACAACGCACGCCTCTCACACCCCATCCGTGTTTCAATCACAAAAGTGACCCAAAACCAGCGTTGCGAACTCGAGCACCGCCGCCGAGCATGACGGTGTGAGGGCAGGGGCTCAGTGGCCGGAGGCAGGCAGGAACGTGTTGCAGACTCTGGCGGAAACAATGGTCTCTGTTGCAGAAATACCTCCTGTGCCTAGCACGTAGTTGGGGTTTCGGAGCATAGATTTTCTACCGCTCTCTTTCCTAAGCTGTGAGATTAACAGTTGACCGTAGTGGGTCTGAGTAGTAAATCTTTACTGAATACTTTGTGCAAAATTGTTTGTACACAGTACAGACGGATACTTGTGTGAAGTGCTTTGCACTGAATTGTACAAAATAATTGTCACCCACTGATTTATGCACCGCACTCAATGTTCGGACAAATTTTAAACGCGGGCGGCGGTGAGGCAACTTGTCTATTGATTTATTCCCACTCATAACGAAGTAAATGCGTAGCTTACGTTCGTCAACAACCACTACTGGCACAATAGCTGTTTTTTCACAACATTCTGCTGCGCTGAGCGGACGTCCCTGCAATATTGGCTATCGCTTCCGATGATTGACTGCAAAAAGAGAGCTCAAGGTCTGTTATCTGCCTCACCGCGCTGTAAACTGTCATGGACAACCCAAACTGACTGCAAATATTTTAAGAATTCTGTGACATAATCCTGGCGGTAAAACTGAGGTCCGTGCGCTTCTCACATGGCTGTAGTAATTTCCATCGGAATAGTTTTTCATTGTGGGCAGTGGGGAGCGTCGCCGTGATGGTAATATTCAGTGCGTCGGTTTGCTGTCCTCTATTAGGTAAAGGATAAGAGGATAAGATAAGAGGAGCGGGAGTCGGTATATTTTCCTCTATTCTATAAATTGTGTAATGGCAAAGAGAAGCAGGAACGTTTTCCTCATTTCAAAGAGGTGCCGCGAAATTAGACGAGTGGTGTTCGCAGGATGAGAGGTGTCCGCTCGCTCTCGATATTGCATCAGACCTTTTGGTCTCAAAGCGTCTAACGACCTTGGCTTATATAAGCTAATTGGTTGTTTTGAACCCACAAACGAGCCACTCCATCCCCAGTACGCGTGCCTGCTTGGTGCAGCAGGACTCGGAGTCTCACAGTCCTCGTAGCGAACAGCCGTTGAGCTGTGACGTGATTTTGATACTCTACGTCAGCCGCAAATTTAAGTGTAACGAATTTAAGAAAAATGCTTTGAGAAATACATATAAAAATTTTGAACACTTCGGAAACCTTTAGTTTTTTGGGAAATTTTCCTCTAGCCCGGGGGAAAAATGAAAACTGGTTGCCTTACCAAGAAACTTAGAAATATCTTTGGCTCAATTCGGTTGAGCTTCGCCGTAGCATTCGATGACTCCATCGTTAGAACAGTCATCCATGCGCTGGCACGTCCCTTGAGCCGACCGCTGTATCGTGGCCTTGCTCTGGGGCAGCGAACTTCTGCAGAAATAAAAATGTAAATTAAGCAGTCAACAATTAATTGAGAATTTGTGTTCAATTTTCATTAAACAGGGTGGACCAAAAACTTGTTGTTTCTTGCCTGCCAAAGCTAAATACACTGTACATGTCAAGATATATACAAGTTCAATCTGCTAAAATTAAAGAAAATAACATAGAAATACAAGTGAACAAAATATCATGGGTTAGTCGCGAACGAAGCAAAAACAAAAACACATGAAGAACTGGCAGTCAATGCGCGCATTTAATTGGGACATCATAGACTTACGAGATCAATGAAGTTTACTTGGATTAACTTGACGATGTTCCGGCCGTCACGCCGAGGCCACACTGGGGTGCCGCCGCTTCGCAGCATAGGAGTAAGGCTGTTGTCATATTCCATGAAAATCTCAGCCGAATAAACCAGTATGTTGTTAGTTTTCAAGATATCAGGAAGTTAGCTGTAATCACACGAAATAGAACCTAGAAATTCAAATTTATTCTGGACGTTCCTTTGTTCGCTGTGTTGCAAAGGTATGACCTTCTGCATGAGCCACATTCACCGATCGGCTACATTCCCAGTAATTATTTTAAATGCCCAGTTTACAAGCCTAGTTTAAAATGACTATTCATTGTTTTGCTGACGTTTAAATCATCTATGTAGCATGACTGTAGGTCAATACAACTGAGCAACCATCGCTCACGACCAAGTCAATTTTTCTCCTGCGCTGTTATAGTCTACTTCCTTGGGGTCCACTGAGGTCAAATATTAATAAGCTATTCCTGTGGTAAATCTTTGTGAACAAGGTTACACTCTGGTAAAATGGTAGACACGAGTTGGTGTGCACAGTAGAATCAACGGGCAGTTCCCCCACGCACTCAGCACTCGACACCATCGTGACGTGTTGTTGGGAAAGCTGTAGGCAGAGTTATTCTTGTTACTAGCAACACTTTTTATAGCTACAAGTCTTGCTCTTTAATTCAGTTTAGTTTCAGTAGATGTTGTTAGTTCTTTCTCGTCAACTTAGCTTTCGAATATTAAAGTTCTTTTAAGTTATTAGCTTTTTCCCTCTCCCTTCTGATTGATTTCGTTAAAATTACGGAATTTTTCCATGTTTCGCGCTTAAATCTTTTAAAAACTGAATTTGACAGCGACTCGCACCTTAACTTGAGATTTAATTAAAGTATTAGTTTCTTCATTTATTGATTTCAATCTAAATTAATCATACCAAAGCTAGTTTTTGTATTTTGGTATGATTAATCATACCTAGTTTTTGTATTTTGATGCAACTAAGTTAAATCTGGACTCGCATCATTCTTACTGGTTACTCCAGACTATCACTCCAGTTGTATGGCTTCCTAACATTCAAAGAATATACCTACCGATTCAGCTTTCAATACTAACAGTACCACTCAGTGTATTAATTACTTCGTTGTATCTTGGTATGGCCACTAGTCATTTCATTTTGCTACTGCAGTGCAAAGGCACGTGTGTGCGACTACATACTTTATAATCTACCATCCAGGATTTCTCCGAGCTTGCCCAACTCAAACTCACACTCACATCGTGTGCGTTGTCATGCTTTATCACTGTTGTACGGCTGCCATCGATAAGATCAAGGGAGGAAATGGCAACATTGAATGCCGCAGTAACGTGAGAAAACATGCCAAAATAGAAATGACGTTTCTAACACCAGCCTGTGTTTCAGGAGCCCGACCATGGGGTCCATGCAAGGAGTGCTCATCGCAGGAGTCATCCTTGCCGTGCTGGATCTCGTGAGTGTCTGGTTCTCAGTTTTATTTGTATTGTATTGGTTCTCATTTATATTGTTGCTTATTTTAATTTGTATGTATTCGCTACGATTTTTAATTTAATTTGAAAGTCTCATTTATTTCTGACACTGTTTTAAAAGACAGGTACTCTAAAAGTACCTGTACCTTAAAATATTTGCGCTAAGGAGCTGCATGTCATGTTCTCTGATCAGTATCCATACGTGCAAAACGGGGTTCTTCCGATACAACTCTAGAGACAAATTTGAGGGAATAATTAGCGTCAATATTATGCAGGAAAATGATTATTTACACACCTCTGTTCCACATGAGGCTCATAACAAGCGAGAGGGTTAACAACCTGAAGATTCGATTTAATTAGAAGAGTTCAACTAAATTTCAATACTCTACTTTTTAAGCTTCAACTTTAAATCATGCAAGAGAAAAGACATAAGATACTTTTAGGCATATAGGGTAGAGTCATGAAAGTAATATGAAAATGGGATCAAACGGTGTAGTAGAAACTGAATTATAGGCTACAGAAACTTTTTTTTCACATGACTTTCCTAATGTACCCAACGAGTGTATGTTCGAGGTTTGTATTTGTATTTACAAATTTATTTTTTCCCACTTCTAAAAAATCATGTCAATTTTATCACTTTCTTCAAAGCCTCTTTAAAGTTCAATTACCGGTATTGTGTCAAGTTTTACATCTAGACAAATAACTCGGAATAGAAATTTTATCTAAGAACTATACAGGGTGCGAGGGCTATTTGAGGACATTTTTCATCATTGTATATATTCAAATCAAATTTGTACAAATATACCTGATGATTCTTACTTATAAAATTATTTTATGAAACCATATTAGGCTTCAATAACTGCTTCAATGCGGTTCCGAAACCGTTAACAAGCTGAAATTAAGCGGTCCTTATTCATGTCGGACGTCCCCTGAGCAGTTGTGCCTTCAGTGAAGCTATGGTACTATGAGAATGCCGATTAGTCTCACTTTCAACAAATCTCCGCACGTAGTAATCCATAGGATTTAAATCTGTCGAGTTCGGCGGCTACCAACTGAGGGTCACATGATCGCAAAAATTCTCTGATAACCAATTTTGGGTTACTATAATAATGTGGATTTGTGATGCGGTGCGGAATCTTGCTGAAAAACGATTGGCGTTCCAGTGGATGCTCTATCTATCCAGGGCTTAACGACCGTTTTTAGAACACCTATGTATCCAGCAGCATTAACCCTGAGATCCTGTGGTAAAATGTAAGGTGGCATGACGTGACCTTCACTGCTCACAACTCCTAAAACCATCACAGCAGCCGCAAGTTGGGAGTGTATCATCTTAGGTTCATTTCTTGGGTAAGCATCTTAATTTAAATACGTTATCAGAAACAAAAAATATTATACAGGGTTCGATTGTGCAGTGAACTGAAAACGATACGTCCTCAAATAGCTTTCACACTTTATTTTTTAAATTTTTATAAGCTTTGAGTCTCGTTTTATAACGTCTTCCCAGTTGAAGTTAATATCTACAATATTGTGAAATTATAAAGTTATAATATTCTTACTATGACGTTAATTCAATCAAACTGTTCTTCCTAATCTTAGTAATATATAAAATAGTTTAGATATCACGGACTAGAATTACCCTTATTTTGACCAGGTATCTGTTACAGATGAAGTGTAATTGTTTTTCCCTTCATTTCATTTCATCAAAATCGTTATTAAAACACATATCGTACGGAAGACACACAATTAGGTCATACAGTTCGATCATACTCCAACTAAAAAGTATCATCTCAAGAAAAGTGTTTAATGGCCGTAACTTTTCCAGATATTCGGTCTGTACATCCTGGGGTTTTACGGCAAAATCCAGAACGACCACTTCCACTGTCCCTGGGCACATGGCATCCGCGGCTGCGACTACTACCTGTTCGAGACCAGTGAGTGGCTCAGTGGCTCAATTACAGTCCCATTTCAACTCGGACGCGCCTTGCACTGTCTGTACAGTAAATGCTATTCTCTTGTATTATCTCTCTAGATTAAAAGGCTACCTAAATCTAGGGAATTTTATTTATGGGGAAGCAACTCTGCGTTTTCACACTCATGGCCTTTTCAATAATCCATGCCATAATTTATCCAATACCATTGCCGGTGCGTCAGCAATATTCCTTGATTTTGCAAGACTAAAGCTTAGTTACGGATTTCGTTCCTCATTCATGCTGTTATGAGAAGCGTAGGGCGAAACTTCTGTGGTTAAATTTACTTTTTATTTTTTTCTTGCTCTGTATGGGCAGTTTAAAATTAAGAGTTTACACGAGTATGAATTTGAACAAACAGTTACTCGCTTTCTCACGCAGAACGTGCGCGAAAAATTGAAACGCCTTGCGTTGTGACCTCCTTTTATGTTTGTGTGTGTGCTGTTATAATATTCACTGTGGAGGTAATGTTTGAAGTCAAAAATATTGATAGAGCCAACATGACATCAGCCCGCAATTGTGCGTAAACGTTTTTTTATCTTTGGATCACCGAAGCCCACAACAGTGTTTCTTATACAGTAAAGGGTCGTCATTTACGAGTGATAACGTGCTCTAAATTCATGAGAATTTTTTAGACTCCACACGCAGTGATTCACGTAATTGTGCCTTGCATCATTAATTCACGAAGGTGTCAAATTATACCAGATTTCTGATTGACCGTAACGAACAACTCCTGTCTGTGAATTAGAGCTCTCTATTGTATTTTAAAATATTTTGCAGATGTCTCCATTTAAATGTATTTGTCATAGCCGTTTAAGGAGTATTTTCTAAATTTTTAGATGCACAAATCTGATTGGTTTTAGATGGTACAAATTTATATCTAAACAATAATCCTAACCTTGCTTACAGATCACAAAACTCGGACCGTCATAGGTCTTGCAGAGGGCATCGTCAGCATCATTTTCTCGACAGTTCTTCTCGTCGCTTTTGTCAGAGTAAGATGTTTCATTTTTTTAATAATAAGAATGCAGAATTTGGGTTCAGTAGATTTTAGCGAATTTTCTCAACAGCTTTTCTCGTCGCTTTTTTAAATAGTAAGATGTTTCATTTCTTTAATAATAAGGATGCAGAATTTTAGTTCAGTAGATTTTAGCGGATTTTCTCCACAGTTCTTCTTGTCGTTTTTTTTCATAGTAAAACGTTTCATTTCTTTAATAAGAATGCAGAATTTAAATTTTAGTAGGAACTCTTTGAGGAAGTTAGGCCTTTGAACCGAAAACTCATTCATGGCATGGCTGACGAAAAATGAAGCATAAGACTTGATCGTGACAGAACTCAAACTACAACAGAGATTGAACACATGAATGCCACTAAGAGGATTTTTTTTAAGGCGTCTCAACTCTTTCTGAAAAAAGCTATTCAAAATTGTAGAAGATCAACTAGTAACCATGCTGGTTACATGAGGCTTTTTTTCCATTTCATAAGTTTGTTTTCTTCTAATGCCACTAAAACTAAGAAATTGCAGACGTTATCTGAGGTCTCCACATTCAACGAAGTTTACCCAATACAGCGTCCCTATATCTGTTGCACATGAAAAAGCTCGTTCGCTTCACTACGAGCCACGGCTTATTAATGTCAACTATTACCCTTCAAAAGTACTTATAGTGAAATATATATAACCTCCAATGACCCATTCATACCTTTCAGTCATTCATTTTTCTTTGGATAGTTTTTCATGCTCATGCAGACAAGCTGATCACCATTCATGATAAAAACGAACGTTTTCTAAATACAGCGACCGATTTGTTTCAGCCGTGATACAGACCACGATTTCTTTCTGCAGCATTATTTATTAATATCTTTATTTCTTTGTTCAACAGCGATTGCCGTACCTGGCTTGGATTTGGCTGGTGAAAGCTCTGATCGTGATAGGGATGAATGCTTACTTTGTTGGAGACTGGCTGGTGAAGAGGGGGCGGTATTATCACGCCTACTGGGACCCTGACGAATACAACGAAGAAACTTACTTCATCGCGGGAGGTTTCATTGAAATCGGAGTCCAGCTGATCCTGTCCTTCGTCTTCTGCTGCTTAGCAGCATCTTTCACTTACAAGGTGAACAGAGAGGAGATAGTGGAACAATGATGCTATAAGTTAAAGCGTCCTAGGGTTGTTATGGCTTTGGTACCTCAAACGAGGCTTCGATTTGCTAACGTGTGAGCAATGGTTTTATTTCAACATTTCAAAGCAAAATTTTAAACATTCATTATGAATAAATTGAAAATTTTTAGTTATTTTTCAACTGCTTTAGACTGATGCGACTTGGAGTAGAATTACGAGCTCCATTTATGACAACTTGCGCGGAACATGAAGCAGTAGCTGTGGGGCAGTCATGGCGAAGTTGCGGAAAGAATTTTCATTTTTGTATAAGATTGTTAAACAGAGCGCCGTGGATACCAAGTAAAATATCAGAAGTACTCTGAAAATTTTGATTAGGGAATTTTAATTAACATGCGCTTAGCGAGTATTGCTACGTTACATCGTAAATAGAACAATTATAGGGGAATGAGGCTTTGTCGTGCATTATAATGCACGACAAAGCCTGATTCCCCTATAATTGAACGTTTGTAATATGTTGATAATTATCAACATATTACAAACGTTCAACCTACCCTGGGGAAAGAAGGCTGTTGATGGTTGGTTCCCTACAGAATTTAATCTTTTATTTGCCCAATTTCAGTCAGACAGCCATAGATTTATGAGTTGTAACTCTGTATGACATGTGCAGTCGCTCACCGTATCCAAAACGCTCTTGCTCACTTAACTCTCCTTACTGGAAATCTCTTACTAGTTAAATAAATACAACTTGTTAATAAGAATATTAAATCTCCGAAGCTCATTTCATTATCAAACTACTTACACAACTTTTTAACCTGCAGGTTCGTCGTCAGGAGAGAGCGGCGAAAGCTGCGGAGACACAAATATGAGAAGGCAACTGTCGAAATCTCAAGCGTGCCATGCTTTGAAGAAAACATTTTGTTTCGCTGTCCTGCTTACTGCAAGTCTGTTCAGTGAATGGCTTGCAAGAAAGCAGCAAATCGTCGGCGCTGGCTGCAGCTGGTATGCAACGTGTTCTGCGGTCATTGTAGATAATCACTGCGTTTTTAACGTGTCTAATATTGTGAGGCATTTTTAATAGTTGAATTGATTTATTCCTAATATCAATTAATGTCTTCAGCCATTCAGTTCTCCAAATATGAACGTTACTTTTGCGATAATCACGGTAGCATTTCACCTCCTGAACACGGTTGAAATAAATTTCCAGCTCCCTCACGGAGCCGTTTTTCTGTAGCTTGATGTAGTTGGACATCTAGTTTTGTAAATTGGATATCTAGTTTTGTAAATTTCCTATCAGCCCGCCCTTGGACCTCTTCATCAAATTCGTTGCAATAGAATGACTGACTAACTACTTGTTTCGAACTCATATCCCGATGGCAATGCGCTTACGTGCCCGTCTCGTACCTCTTGCCACGAGATGGAGGGATTTGTCTCTCGTTATTGAGAACAGTAACGTCAAAAAAACTTTTTCCACCTCCTCCTTGATATTGTCGTCGGTAATATCTTCTTGCAGTTCGGCTCTCAAAGTTCTAACGTAACGGGGTCCTAATTCTCGTTAAAAATTTCTTCCATGTCTGTAAAAAAATTCCGTGCACCTCTGGAAAGACTGCATTCTCAAATTCAAATTTTCGGTAGAAAATAAGACTATCCGTAGCCCTAACGAAAGATATTGGTGCAGTGTTACGAGATGCCTGCAGCACGAGACTTATAGCGACAACCGTTGAATTAATTGCTGATGCTAATTATACCTTCTGTACAAGAGTACAAGCTTTTACATTTTTAATGAAGTTCTAAGTGTTCTCTAGGGATCGTACATTTTTGTGTGCTCTCGCTATCACGCTCTTAATCTTTCAAACCAGCCCAAAAATTATTCAAGCTAAATTTTTTTTTCAAACTTTTTGCTAAGCCCAAAAGATACCAGATGCTGAAACAAATTATGCTTTAGGCCCTCAAATTTTGTTGTAAAATGTACCGTTACGAACGATTTCCGGCGAACGAGATCTGTTAAAAGTAGCTTCCCGATGTTTAATGAATGAGGAGGTTGTTGGTTTGTGCATAATTTTTCGTGTATTATATTTAAATCTGCCCGATCTTGAATGATAAATGCCTTTATGTATGGTTATTTCAGATTAATTTTGTCACCATGTTATACTGTTGCTTTATTTGAGAGTTTAGTACTTTACTGCCCTAAGGTAGCGTAGATGTGAATTTATGTGTACATATGAACTGTTTCTTATACTGTGTCCATAATTCTTCATGAACTGAAGTTTGTAGAATCTGTATATTTTCGCTAAATATCCATTCCATCACCTGCTTAGGATACGGGTTAGTCAACATTCATTCGTACGAAAAAAATTACTCCCCCATCCAATCTTAGAAAACTTGTGAACTCTTCGTATTTTTGACGTTTTTTTAATAAAGCCCCCCACCTGCAACCAAATCTTTAAAGACGCAAGACGTTTCTTTGACAGAAACATCCTCAGCAACAATTTGGAGTTAGTAATCATAGTGATCACTATTAGGCTAATAAATATTTCCGATAATAAAGTATGTATATCTCACATTTTTTATCGAAAATTATTCTGTTTTGGCTATTTTACGATCATTGTACTACAACAATTGAAAGATGACTAGCATATTAAAGTGGCATCAGAACTTTGATGCATATTTCTGACAGTACCATATCTTCATCCGGGATGACGAAAGATTATATTTAATGTAGGTACCTACTATGAGTGTAGAGTTTCCATGAATTAAGTGCAGATAAGATGTTCGTTTTAAATTTTCTGTTGATAAGGTGCACTTATTCCAGCAAACGGCACTTGACACGGCAGACTTTCGAAGGTACAGTTGGAGACCGATGTTCCAACTCAGACTTAACAGGCATATCAAATCGTCCATATGCATTTCGTTCAGAAATGCACAAAGTACCAATTTGTGTTTTAGGAAGCCAAATTAAAATGACTGGTTACTGACGAGTTTATTTAAAATTCTATCGTTGGATTACTGAAAGAAAATATTCAGCCTAACTCTTCTATCGTCTCATTCTAAGCTGCTAGCCTCGGATGTGTTATTTTTACATTTTCTCAGAGGTGTCTGTGCAGAGTTCGTATCTACCTAGGGTGTATTAAAGACCACTCAATGCAGTTAGGATTTGTGACTCTAATTTCCATGATCGTAATGTGAAACCGAGGACATGTAATTTTGATTATTCATAAATTAGATTTTTGATCGAGTCATTGTACTATCATGTTAATTGGGTCAATAATTCGATTCTAAATTATGTTTTACCCTCCGCGAAGTTCACAAGATTGTCAAGGAACGTAGTAAAGGGGATCCCGTTTGATAAAAGTTCATTATAAATGCCTGCGTGACGTAAGTTCGAATAGCTGATATTTTACTTGCCGCTCTAAAGAAAGCATTTTCTTATTATTTCTTTTAAGTATTGTACATATGTTATGTTGGTTGATCTCGTGCCTTTCAGATGCAGTCTGTTTGTCAAGTGCTGACGTAGGCAGAACTGCGGTCGGGGACCCGTGCTTTACTAGTGTGTATTTGATTCTAACTTTTACTTTAGAACGAGAAGCATTCGCTTCATCGGAAACACAAACTAAGAAATTCTAAGTGAAAGTTTCAGTGTAAACTGCGCCTTTGGAATGATCTCTACGAGTCCAAAAATTCAAGCAATCGTCGCTCAGGACCATGGTAAAGAATTTCGAATAATTGTAAGCTAACGCATAGTTTTCATATCAGCTATAACCTGAAATTTGAATGTGTCTTTCTGTCATTATGGTCCATTTTGTAATTTTATTGATTGCAGGTTAGTTGAATCCAGATAACTCTACGTTAGTTTGAAGCACGAGGTTGCAACTCGATTTATGTTTTTTGTTGAGGTCAGACATAACTGGCACAGGCGCCTGCCTTATCTCTTTCTGCCATCGCTTATCTCAAACGAGTTCAGAGATGCATTTCCATGCTGGGATTCTGCCGTAAAATTAGAGCGTACCGCACGGCAAATCTCGTACATTTCAACTTTTAAGTTGAGTGCGCAGCGGCAAAAAATAGTTTAAAACTTTGGGAAACGTGAGAAAACTGAAAGTAGAAAATTTGTAGTTTTTATTAAATTTTTGTCAGCTAGAAAATTGAAAACTAGTATTTTTTCTGTGAAGTTTAAGGAATAGACATACTTTTCACATGAGTAGTTTATTACTATTTCTTCACCAACGGAAATTTAAAATGAATTATAGTAAGATAAATGTGTTTAAACACTGTCTAGGTATAAACTAATTTGTACCGGTGAATTCCTTTAATATAAACTTAGAAATTATATTTCCTTAGGGACATGCGCTGTACATAGCATCTTTCACTAAAGCGTTTGTAAATAAACTACAATAATAAATGTGATGATTTAGCTTCGATGTTCGGATAAATTAAGCCTAGCGTACGATACCCTTAATTTTAGTTCTTCAGCCTCAGGAGCGATGGCGGGGGCTGCGAAATGCAGCTGAATCCTGTTCTCTGTGTTCTACACGTCCGCATTCCCGCCGTAATTGCCAGAAATTTCACCTAAAATTTCTTCAATGTTCTTTGTCGGGTGTATCATTTTTCGGGCACTTATGATGCAAAATTCATTAGTTGACTTAGTAATCGTCATTTTATTTGATAAAAGCGATCGTAAAATTGAAACCAAATCGATGCAGCGTCAGCACAAAAAGTAATCAAAGCACACTAATTCGTGTAAAGAGAGCGCATTGTAGTTATCCTCACGATCGAATTCTTTCTAATTCTAACTTTCGTTCTACTTTTTATGAGGGGAATTACAGACGATATTTTGTGGTTCACAGAGACAAGGACCTCGCTGCTCTTAGTGCCGGGCCAATTGCAACAACATAGCTTAGGATTAAGACAAGCTTAGAACTAAGGAAAATTTACTTGTTTAGAATTTAGGCAAATAAGTTAGCTTAGAAATTAAGTGTAGTACATAGCTTAGAATTAAAGCGAGTTGATTTTTACGTATGTTTGTTATGATTTAGTGTCTCAATCAGTATTGATGGAGCATATTCGGTATAAGATTTGAGGAGAAAGCTTTGTAGTAATGCATTAAATTTGCAGTGGTCTTTAGTTTTATTATTGCTATGTGAAGTTATCGTGAGCTCAGAACTTAATAAATGAACCTGAAGCAATAACATTCGATCTACCTTGACATTAGATCGGTTTTACGTATAGACTGAAACTGAAATTTTGTCCGTGCAAGTTGATTAAAAATTTCATGAAATTTTCAGATGAGCATTACAGATTTTCAGCTCGAGCTCAAGACTATTCAAGAACTAGGCTTACTCAAATATTGGCGATAGAATGTCACCCGGTGCTTTACGCTCCTGCTTTAAAAACTTTCAATCAACTTTTCCTCAAAGGTACCTGACACACTTTTCTGACAATCATCGATCATCTACTTAATAAAATACGTGACGTAGGAGCAGTATGAAATAATAGTTCACTATATTTTCATTTCGAGTGCATTTATGATTCATGATAGAACGTGAATACGAGGTTTGGAAAACACTTTTACACTTTTATATCGGGGAAATCCTGTAGTGGAGTCTGTATTTAACGCTTACTAGTGAGCCCTTTACTATAAGTATATTGTTTAAAGTTTCGCGGCAGCAGCTACTTAATTATTTCATTTTACAGCAGCATAAACTTTATTATTTTAAGGCGCTCTTCAGAAAGATGACTAGCTAGCTGATACGTTCGGTTAACTTCTGTGATAAGAGATAGGCGACGCAAGTCTCCGTTGCTCGTGGAACTGTTCTTGTAAACTGTTCTTGTAACATCTCAAGGAGTAAAATATTGAATGAAAGTAATGAAGTGAACCTTGCGCAGCTTTCTCGATTTGAACTTCCAGAATTTATTTTTCTGCAACGAAGTAGCGGAAAGTGGGCATTTGAATTCGATAATGTACTCTAATTCAAGTGTAATTTTCAGATGTTTTACACTGGTGGTTTTAGGTCAGGCTGTGCAGAGCAATACAAACAGCAGCGGCGAAAGACAAGGAAGAGGGGCTTGCTTAGTACATCATATTAGAGTCCAAAAGTCCCGCCAAAGTCAGTAATCATTTAATTCAGTTCATACATATAGCTGTCATTTGATGGGCTACTCAAAAAAGCACGAGTTAGAATCAAATGGAAGGTACCTGCGAATGCGGCTCTAAGATCTCGGTACCGTATGCAAGGGTCGTTGTTTGGTTCCGGGCTGGTTGTTGAAATTTGGCGAATTATTTCTATCTTCGAGGGCACTTCCTCTTAAAAATCAAACGAAAATCTGTGCCTTCTTGGATTAATTTGCTCGAGAAGACATCGACTGCGTTAAATTATTGAGTAATGATGGAATTGAATTACGGTAGCGTGCCCAGGATGGCCAAATGTTCAACTATTCGTGGGAATTGTCCCCAATTTCCTGGACTACAAATACCTTTCTCTCTGCTCATCTTTTGCTTCACACGCCGTCTCTATGGATGTCAGTCACCAAAGGAGCCGGTGTAAATAATTCCTTAGTCTTGAATCTTTTTCTCTTATAAAATTTAGGAATCTTTTCCTTTTTTTCTTGGTTAATGAAGTTTATGATGCTGCAATTGTTACGTGTATAGTATTATTGAAATTTCCTGTGTTTTTTTATATCTTACATTGAAACTTAGTTTTTATCAATTCAGTGAGTAGACGCATTTGCAGTGTATATGAATTTATGATAGAGTAGGTATGCTTTGTATTTTAAATGTGTGAACATTGTATATAGATATGAAAACCACACAACTCGTTAAGCGCAGCATGTACCATCATTATTACATGAAGTATTTCCATAGTTATTATGGATTTGTACATCGAATTCACTCCATAAATTTATTTGCATACTTTGTACACGAAGCGCTTGTCGAGTAGTGTGGTTTGAACACACGTCGGGCCACCTGCAACCTCCTGTGATGATTGACGCCTTCGTCACCGTCGTCACAAGACGGTGCACGTCAGGCCGCGCTGCTGACGCGTGTCACAAGACGGTGCACGTCAGGCGGCGCTGCCGGTCCGTGTGACGTAGCTGTAAGAAGGGCTATGCTGGAGCCCTCGAAGAACTTTCATACGTCTGGCCTGTGACGAATAGAAAACCTGTCAATTACAAAATATCCCAAAGTATAGCGATGTATTAAAGTATGAAAGATTTTTGAATAGCTTTTGCGGAAACGTACGTTTTTTTGCACATCGATTGTGTATATCATGCGTGTACGACGCACTTAGTGAGTTTGAAGAGACTGATTTGCCGTTTTCCAACTTCGTATTTTCGTTTCGTTGTCTTCGATTCGAATGAATGAAATCATATTGTTCTTTTCACTGAACTCTATGTCAGCTTCTGAATAAACTTCATTGTTTTTGTTCGTGCGATTAGTAGATTCAAGTACTCATGTACCCGCTTGTCAGTTTCTTTAGAAGGTCGTTAAAATAGTTAGGAAGACAATTATGAATCCTAATTCAAGCATACGAATTTAAACGCAGAAATCCTAAAAATTCGCCGCATGCCAGACGCACGATCGTGCTGAGAAAATCGCCGGCCTCTGCCTTATCGTGAACATTCCGTCCATTATTTTTAAGTCGCTTACAAAAGCACCGTACTTGTAAGGGTTGAGATTGTCATCTCCGTAAACACGGAGGGTAAGAATCTCGTTAGCATTACTTTATCGAGATTACTACCTGTAAGTCAAGATAAGGTCTCTAGAATCGACCGCTCTTGCGCGTCGTATGTAAAGAAGTAATATTATTTAAGCTTGTTTTAATTTGTTTCATTAGCTTAAAGTGATGTACGTATGTAGCAAGTAAGAGCTGCCTTTTTCCCAATTTTGATGTGAAGCATTTACCTTAAATATTTAAGTGAGTTTGAATCATTGTGATGTAATAGTGTTCGTCGCGGTCTGCGTGAGGTGGTACCACGATTAATAAAGTGGAAAAAATTACTGAGAGCTTATAAATTCCCCAGACTAACCTAGTATTATCTTATGAACCCGTCTTTCAAAGAAATTTTACTTCGAAAGCTATCTAGAGCGAGGCTCTACAATGATGTTATTACTAAAAAATTATGTAAGTATTCGTACAGTGCAGTCCATGCGATCCTGTACGTATGGCGAACTCAATTTAAGCACTTCTTGTTCTGCGCCAGTTTTAATTTCAGCAGTTCGAAATATGTGTTCTTGCGTCAAGAACACACGCTTCTAATACTTGGAGATAAAAGTTTTGAATACAAATCAAATGGTGCTTCAAATCGCTGCAGTGGTTTTGAAGAACTCTACGACGCTGACTCTAACTCGAACAAATTGGAAAACTGTCGAGAGATCAGAAAGAAAAAGCTGATGCAGCGATGATTTGACTGAAAACGAGTTGCGATATCACTCTTCTTTAGCCCAATCACGCATTGCCCTTTAATATTTTATTCCCATGCTATGAAGATGAGTTCCGAACATTTCGCTTAGATATATAGGAGAGAAGAATATATTCATGCTGTGAATTGCAAGCTTCACGTTTCTTAATACAGTTTTTAAAATACGAAGTTATTGAAGACATAATTTTCAAACATCAAAACCTTATCGTAAATAGACCAAACATTAAAAAAACATCTGCATTGCATGATTTGTGTTATTACTCAAATTACTCAAAGCCTGAAATGTGTTTCCAAACGCGTTTCATCTAAACGAATAAGAAGTTTTGAAATTGAAATTCGTGTGCTACTTTAAAAGTGACGGTGAAAGCGACGGTTTGGTCTTCATAGTCTCAGTTGCAGACAACGCTCCTTCCCTTCCTTCTCTCATTGCAGTCTTATCTTCCCAGTGATAAGATACGAGCGACTAGACTTATAAAATGAACATGAACACTAGAACAGCGACTCACGCTACTTAAAGCAGTACTGTTCTAAGCTGAAACTTGGTATAGGTGTACAACATCAGCCATGGAAACTCCCGTAGTGGCGACTTCAAATCGAAATCTGCTTCTTGTAGGAAACTAGAATCTATTTAGCAATTCACTCGAAGTTTTTTTTATGCTATTTTTATTTCTTCAATGTGTACCGGGGGAAGAATAGACGTTTAAATCTATACTTTGATATACGGTCGTCCAATTAATCCTTTATGTCGTGAACTCATTTACGGATGAAAGAAAAAAATGATGCATTTCTTAATATGTGTAGGCAACATGAGCATATCTAAAAAAATTCTGAAAAACTATTATAATTGTAAATATTTTCAGAGAGGACTCATAAATATGTGTCCGACCGATAGCGTCCCACAATGAAGATCGTTCGAAATGGGGCATACATATACATAGGTTGTCTTGGGGCATAAGGGGTTAATACAGCTTCACTTTAATCTCGGATATAATTGTATTATCAATCACACTTCAACTTTAAAAGTATCATACTAGCGGAGGAAAATTACGCAATATTCAACGTTCATGACTCTAAGAAATAACTCCAAATAAGAGCTACGCCTTGTAAACAAGACGTTTGAAAATGGGGCGTAGGATGGGTCATGAATACTTTTAAGTAATTTCCCGTAAATTTAAAACCAAAGTGTGGTTTATGTAATGGAAGCTTATCACGTAAAATTAGGCCGGTAGACTTGACTAACACTTCCTTTAAAGTACATTGGTCATTAACTTTTCTCAGTGAGAGAAAATTAGTAGAAAATCCCTACAGATGAAAATTTAGATTAAAAATCTATGAACATCAATGTAATGATTTTGAGTTTGTAATCTTGAAAACATCTTCGTCAAACTACCTACACATTCTTCGCTAGCCTAGGTTTAGATATGTAGTGAAATAGTGTTGGCACTCAAAAATATTTTCAAAACATTCCTCTTGATATCTTTATTCTATGTCAGCTGTCTCACTACTACTTTTGTTTCCTAGATGAATGATTACGTTTAGTAAGTATTTCAGAATGATTTTGATTTCAAATCGAATAAAACCCAATCAATTTTCCGGACTTCACATGTTCAACATAAGAAGACTGCTACGACTGTATTTATAGGTTGTTACACGATAGCAGAATGTCATTTCGTCCACTTGGGGGCATTGCACTACGATATGCCGGCTGGCATCCGTGGTTTAAGTTACATTAATTATGAAGTCCACTGAAGAGGTGATCCATTAGAATTTGCCATGAAACTCATTTTAAAGGAAGCGTTAGTTACACAGGCGATAAAATATCTTCCATCGAGCAATATGATTCAATGTCAGCTTGAACACCTGAATATCTTTCAGCGGCGTGTCAAATTCACAGCAGGAGGGGGTGTGAAAGGAGCCTAGCTTCACGTGGGCTTTATGATTAACGGAAGAAAAAAAGTTTTTTGGAGCATTCAGTGCACAGAAAACGAAAAAAACACTTTGAATAGGGTGAAAAGGTGTCAATAACCTTTTGCAGCTCATGAACTCTGTCGCTAGAACTTGAAGAGAAGAGCGATAGTGCAACGCAGCTTGCAACTGAAAAAGAAGAGATGACTGTTATGCGAGAGATTCTTAGAACGTACATTGTATGAAAATAAATGTTCACTTATTTTCACGTCTAGAAGCGCTGAAACTGCCACATCTCAGCAAAACATTGACACCGTTTCTGCTCTTTGCAATCGTGTCGCTGGAGGAACAGTTGGGAGAATTTTGAGACTACCAGACGCCCAACTGTACAAGGGTCAACGATCAACTCATAGTAAATCAACCCATAATAAACTTTCTGACACTGATCAGGTTAATCCAGAAAGTCGTGGGTACATAAAGTCGACTTTCAAGTTAGTTTTTAAAATTATCGTTGTTTAAAACTGTCAATTCTACGCCTATTCTTCCGAAAAATTTATTCTCTAGACGGCTTGCTCGAAATTGCGAATTGCGTGGAATACAGAGTGTTCCAAAAAACTGTACCCCTTTTTCTGAAAGCTTATATCTCCTATGAATATGCATGCATTTCAAATCTGTTTTTTGCATATTCTTGGAAATTTTGTTCTCTTTCTTT
>VOMN01030245.1:0-11166 GCA_014899125.1 Orchestia grillus
TGAGGTCCACCAACAGAGTCAATGAACTCTTAGCTGCTGTCTCTGGCATTTAATCACCCTGGTTTATTGTGGTGCACTGTTTTGTTTAGTGTGCTCTTTCTCTTGTTGGAGCTGAGCAGTATCTGATACCTTGAAGCTGTACCTGTAAGTTACTAGGTCAGACAGTTCAATATACTTCTTCTTCTGCTGTGATGATCCAAGGGTTCTAAGTATCTGTGGTTCGGGCCTCCCTATTTTGCTGACCAAGCTGACTGCTGACCATCAACAGACCCAAAATTGCCAACCCTAATTTGCTGACCATCAGCAGTCAGCAGAATAGGGATCCTGGTCAGTTGCTGATGGTCAGAAGCCACTTTACTGACTGGTTTGAGAGCGTTCAGCACCCTCTCTTGCTGACCAGCTAGCGAATTGTTAGTAACCACTCCTGCCAACACTTGTGCTACCTGCTTAGCAATAAAGCTACCAACCTAAACCTTGACTTTAAACATAGAAATGTAAGCTCCTCAGCTTGTGCTCAGTTGGTAAAATTATACCTTGTACTGTGCTGAAATTGAATTTAGGACTTGTGGGATGTGGATTAAAGCAATTCAAGTTTTACAAGGCTTTGGCTGAGGTGAGCAAAGAGGAGATGAAAAAGTTGATGTTTGCATGCAGTAGGTGCTTTACTGAGAAAAAAAGGTGAAAGAACAAATGAGAGACAGCTTGCTCAGGTTGTGACATTAAAGAGTATATGAGAAATTAGAAAGGTGAAAGAAGGAGTCTATTAAAAAGATGGAAAGAAAGAGCATGAAAAAGAAAAGCGTGGAAAAGAGATTGAAACCAGAGTTACAAACATGTATAGGTAGCATGGTTACGAATATAAGTAGGTGTTTAAGTTTATCTGGATGGAGTAATTGCACTGTTTAGGAAAGAAAATAGTATAAATAAAAAAGATTTTCACACATGCTCGAAAGGTGATTGATGGTTTGGATGATGAAGATAAGATGATGGTGAGCATGTAATTTTAGAAATACATGAAAAAATGTTTGTTTGGGCTCTTTATTTTTAGATCAAAGGGCTCATATTTCTGTATCTAACACATGTGGAGGGTTCATTTTTGGAGACTTTCAGGCTTGCAACTAACTGTTGGTGATAATCTTTGTGAAAATATGTGTACATTTTTTCCCGACTTTCTTTGAGGAAAAATTTATCGAGTCTAAAATTATACCCTTACACCAACACTTATAGTACACGGTGATAGAAATAGTTAAAAGAAAAATAATATTATTAAATAATAATAGTTAATAAAACAAATAATAATAGTTGATAAAAAAATGAAAGAATATACTTGTGAAGGCCATCATGAATGATTGCATGATGTGTGTGGTAGGGGAAGATAAGAGTTTTTGCAAGCAGTTTACTTATGAGGTTTGGTTAGTAGTGAAGAGTTAGCAAGGAAATGCAATATCTGTGCATGAGAGGATTGTCAGTGTGAACGAATAGTATATATGAAACCATAAAATGAGTTTTGCAAATATTTCAACATAATGAGCAATTGCTTTTGTTTCAGATTTATTGTACTCATTAAAGTCACAGTGTAGCTTTGTTCCCATCATAATAAAGAGAAAATATTGGCTATATTTTTGGATAGTCAAGATCAAGGTAACATCAGCAACATTTTGAAGCAAGACAGATTTGCATTCCGCTATAAATTCTCTGTGCTCACACTCGGATAATTTGTGTCTAACTTGTTGTGAAGATGAAATGTTTTTTGCAGTCTTGAAGAAACTCTTTTATACTTTCAAAATTCCTCATCTTTTCTTTTCTTAATGCATGGGAAGAATGCTGCTACCAATGCTAAATCATACACCATGTGTGTAAACCCGAGCGTACATTTGAAGTCACTTGCCGACTTGCAAGCCTGGTCATAATTGGTACTAGATCCCCCACGAGCTTGATTTTTGTGACAAGTGCATTTGGAATGGAAGCCATGGCAGCCGGCAGCAGCACATTCCAAGACAAAACTTTGAACAAAGTTGCAGTTTGCTCTGCAGTCTTCGCTGGTTTTGCGTATGTTGGATATTCATATGCCAAAACAGCCTTCTGTAGGAAACTTTCGAGGAGGCACGGAGCATGTGAGTTCCGTGAATAATCTGATTGTCACTGGAAGTAAAGTATAAATGTGATACAATATATGTATATTACATTACAAGATGTACCTTTTCTTATGCATGATTCCATCATAATGCACAATGGAATCTCAGTTCAAGAACTGATAATCTGTTAATGTACTGTTGTTCCCAAGAAAATTGATCTTGAACTTAAACTTCACTCTCTGTACTCCATGATGATGACTGTCATTTCAGTTGTATGCTGTGTGTACTCCATGATGACAGCTGTCATTTCAGTTGTATGCTGTGTGTACTCCATGATGACAGCTGTCATTTCAGTTGTATGCTGTGTGTACTCCATGATGACAGCTGTCATTTCAGTTGTATGCTGTGTGTACTCCATGATGACAGCTGTCATTTCAGTTGTATGCTGTGTGTACTCCATGATGACAGCTGTCATTTCAGTTGTATGCTGTGTGTACTCCATGATGACAGCTGTCATTTCAGTTGTATGCTGTGTGTACTCCATGATGACAGCTGTCATTTCAGTTGTATGCTGTGTGTACTCCATGATGACAGCTGTCATTTCAGTTGTATGCTGTGTGTACTCCATGATAACAGCTGTCATTTGAGTTGTATGCTGTGTGTACTCCATGATGACAGCTGTCATTTCAGTTGTATGCTGTGTGTACTCCATGATAACAGCTGTCATTTGAGTTGTATGCTGTGTGTACTCCATGATGACAGCTGTCATTTCAGTTGTATGCTGTGTACTCCATGATGACAGCTGTCATTTCATTGTATGCTGTGTGTACTCCGTGATGACAGCTGTCATTTTAGTTGTATGCTGTGTGTGCTTCATGATAATACTCATTTGAGTTGTACGGTCAATGTACTCATACTCCGTGATGGCAGCATTCATCCTGTGCAGACGCAGATGATGGTCAAGAAGTCTCCCGAGTAGTGTTCAGGCGGTTGTCACAAACCACTCAAACTGATGCACTCACTGGCAGCTTGGAGGGTTCGTCTAGTGGGGGGCGTCTCTTCATCAGACCCAAAAGTGTGCAGGTGAATGTTGTTTGTACTCATCCAACAAATGTACCTATGCATTCTGTGATTACAATTTATCTAATAAAATTGAAATTTTAGCATTTCTCCCACTTGAATTTTAATATTTTTGTATGTAGATCATTCCCAGTATGTAATGAGCTACAATATTTTGAGAGCTTTTCAGTAGTTTCTCATGTAATATATTTTGAAACTTTTAATTGAAACCATCTGAATTTTCAGTTTTTTAAATATCACATCAATATAAGTGCTATGGCATTCAACAAAGCTTCTTAGTGTTTTGGATTGACTAAATATAATCTGTACGCAACAATTAAGCACAGCATTGTTGATCTATGTAGTTTTTGTAATGAAAGAAAGTTTAATATTTAAAGTCCTCACTAATCATCAATTGATCATTGAATAAAGAATGTTCTGGTCCGTCTTCAGATTCCCATAAAAGGTGGAGAACCATCCCATTAACTTCCAAAAGCAGTGTTAGGTCAACGGTTAAAATTTGAGCATGCCACCATGAACATAAAATGGGAAAACATTGCAGAGAAAGAGAGGAGTGGATACTTAGTTCCAAGGAAGGACCAGAGGGGCAGTAACATGGTACATATTTAGAGTTACATTGTTCTACAAGTAAGATAATGAATTGAGCTGTGGAACAGTGAGTAGATGCTGACCATGGGAAGCCTCAAAAGAGGTGAAGTTGAATCTCTTAATCAATAAATTAATTGGAGGTGGGAATTATTCTCTCTTAATCAATAAATTAATTGGAGGTGGGAATTATTCATTGCTCCCCTGTGACACCCATCTCACACCCTAGTGACTTGCAGTGCAGTTCCCCTCAGTGTTCCCTATTGTACTCCCTCAGGCCCGCATCAGAGAACTGAACCTCCGTGCCCGTCAGTTCTCTGATGCGTTTGTAGCGATCCAGGGAAATGGTGGTGGCTTGGAGGGCGGTGTATCCCGCACACACGCGATGCACACACACCACAGTCTGCAGGTGTGTATGTGTCTTTTGTGTCATACTCTTACCTCTGGTAATGCAGTGTGGGAATATCCTTTATATCGCATTCCTGCTTATGGTAATATTCTGTGTGCACCTCAGCCATGTTCCCTGTTTATTTTCCTGAGGGAAAAACCTATGTTATGTGAAGCTTGCAAGTGTGAAACAATGAAGAATTATGCTTGGTTGCTGAGCAGCAGTTGCGGAGATAACCTCATTGTGCACATGGGGAACAAAATAAAGGAAGAATGTGTATGAACCCATTAATATTTAGGCATCCCTGTAAGGGGGTGGGCTGCTCTGATGCATGGCCCTCTAGAAGCAGGAGTGTCTGTTGGTGGAAAGGAAGGCCTACTGCTTGGTAGCAATGAGACTGAGAGTACTCTTTACATCACCAGGCTACACAGGCACACAAGAGGGTTTGTGCGTGTGAGTGCTTGTCCCAGGGTTCAAATTTGGTTTCTTTCTTGTTCATGTACTGCAGAGGTGCGGAGGTCATGGTATTACGTGGTTGTTCATATTAATAAGTGCTCATGTGTTAATGTGACTTTCAATTAGTTCAATGATTAGTTAATTCAATATGAACTAATGAGGGCTTATGTAGTATTATTATTTTTAATTAGTTGTATGATTGACTAATTTAATATTCACTAATGGGTGTTCATGTGTTAATATTATTATAAATTAATAGTTATTAAGAATGAGTAACTAATTAATGACTTTGGAATTAATTACTGTTGTTGCTGCTGTTAGTATTATTGTCTATCAATGAATGATTGCTCACATTTCTGGAGCCAGCATATTGCTTCCACTTTCATACTGATTCATGAGTTATTCAATAGTGAATTACTGAAGGTTACTCACAGCAATGCAATCTCCTGGACTGTCAGCACGGTTGATTTCCTCTTGATAGAAAATTTCAAACTCTTGCAGCCCCAGAACTGCTCCCTTATTTTGAAGATCCTTTGATGTGCAACCCATGTCTGTTCGGCGGCATACAAAACCCTGCAGCTGCTCAGTACTGTCCCTATGAATCGATTACTCTATTGCCCCTCTAGTGCCTCTCTTAGCCTTGATATGTCAGCACAACTAGTTGCCCCCTGGCCTCAGGATGTGAGCCCACTTTGCCCCCTAGTAGCCCTCTGGCCTCAGGATGTGAGCCCACTTTGCCCCCTAGTTGTCCCCTGTCCTCAGGATCTGAGCCCACTTTGCCCCCTAATTGAGCTCCTAGCCTTAAGGTACCAGGGCACCTAAATTTCTGTATAACTTTAGCCTGTTCAGTGCAGATGTCTCCACCGGACGGTTGATTATTAAGTTGAACTGGCCATGGGTGCACTGCTCCACTCGTGGTCCCTCCAGTCACACCCCAACCCTGATCTGCCTCCTTGTACCCCACAGTGCTCCCCATGGTCTTCCCCTCGTCTACTGAGCCCAGTGGACGTCCGTGGTCTCACGTCCTCACAGTCCACGGAGAACCTGAGTGGGCTTCCTGCTCACACTTCCCCAACACGGTGGGTGCTCCTCCCCAACACGGTGGGTGCTCCTCCCCAACACGGTGGGTGCTCATCCCCAACACGGTGGGTGCTCCTCCCCCACAGGGCGGGTGCTCCTCCCCCACAGGGCGGGTGCTCCTCCCCCACAGGGCGGGTGCTCCTCCCCCACAGGGCGGGTGCTCCTCCCCCACGTGGGGAGGAGCTTCACAGAAGTACTCTGCTGATATAGTCTGACACGAATGATTCATTGAGATAGGCAAGTACATCCACTGCAGTTTGTCGCTCGTTGTAGCTTGACTCGATGTATTACCACAAAGCAGCAGGGCAACGGAATTGCACTGCCACCTGTTGCTGCTGTAATGAGAGTATTTAACAACTATCCCTGTACAGCTGCTCTAAAGAGAGTATTTAACAACTATCCCTGTACAGCTGCTACAGCTGCTCTAAAGTTTGCGCCACATTTTGCAGGCCCAAATGGGCGAGACGAAGTCTGCGCAAGAAGCGGCGCAGTCACATCCCATCGGAGGCGGGAGAGGGACGGGAGGAAGAGGAGGAATGTATGGAGGTGGAGATCGCTGACGAGGACGAGCTGCAGCGGCGGCAGAGGATGGAGCGCGAGACGAAGGAGATGTACAGCAGCAACAAGGAGCAGCTCATTGAGCGTCTCGGCAGCCTCATGGACCGGGGCAGGTGGGTCTCGCGTTAAGTGCCGGACCAAGTTCAATTAATAGGAGTCCCAGTTCCAGTGATGCTAGGAGTCTGAGTTCCAGTGATGCTAGGAGTCTGAGTTCCAGTGATGCTAGGAGTCTGAGTTCCAGTGATGCTAGGAGTCTGAGTTCCAGTGATGCTAGGAGTCTGAGTTCCAGTGATGCTAGGAGTCTTGAGTTCCAGTGATGCTAGGAGTCTTGAGTTCCAGTAATGCTAGGAGTCTTGAGTTCCAGTAATGCTAGGAGTCTTGAGTTCCAGTAATGCTAGGAGTCGGAGTTCCAGTAATGCTAGGAGTCGGAGTTACAGTAATGTCGGAGTCGGCTAAAATTCCAAAATGATCACTTGAACATGAAAGACTTGAACATTACCACACAGACTTGTCTGACAATCAAACTGATGTTCTCTAGTAGATGTGTGTGCCTTTAGTAGATGTTTTGACCTCAGTGTGCGTGACCTCCTCGCGAACGACCTGCCAGAGACCAGCTTTACTTTGCCCCCAGAGAACCAGCTTTACTTTGCCCCCAGAGAACCAGCTTTACTTTGTTTTCAGGAAACTAGCAGCGAAGAAAGAAGTCCTTAAACATTTCTAGGCAAATCCCGTCATCAGTTGGAATAAACAATTATGTGAATTAGAAACATGCAGAAATAAATATATTTCAGAATAAAAACTAATCAGTAAAGGTCTCAACGATATTTCATTCGTATCTGGCTCTGGTCGCAAATGCTTGGTATCTTTTTGCAGGGCTGCTATTGGGGGTGAGGGTCTTCTCACTAACATTCTGCTCTTAGTGACAGCCTCTCAGGCATTCCCGCGACGATGACCGTTTTTCAAATTTGAAAGTTTCCTATGTTAAGGGGGCTGCTTTTAGGGTCATCTTGCCTGTTGGATGCCTTTTTCATCTGTTGAGGGATTTTTCGAATGTGTTTACCGTGGGGACCGACCTTTCTTGATGTTTTTCTGCATAATCACGAAGAAAATTTGGTTGCCTTAGATGTCTAGTTGAATGTGTCACTTTTCCGTCGTTGTTGAGATGTTACATTTTTGCAGTTTGAAAAAAAAAATTCTTGATTACTTATTTATATATTCTAAATTGAAATTATAAACTGCACAACTCGATAAAATTTACAATGGATGGTGGAACTGACGATATTATCTCTGCCCTTGATTGGTTGATTGAAAATGCGAAGAACCATTTCTATATTGTAGGATGGAGGGAATGAATGGATTAGGCTTAATGTTATTTTTATTTTGGTGCTTTTACATTCAAATAGAATCATAGTACCTACTTATAATAATAGTAACTGTTTTAGGTGCTTGGTTTCTCGCATTGTTAATTTGTTGCCTCGCTTTCTTGGGACCGCATTCCGTGTGGCTAGGCAGCTTTGAACTAACTGATAATATAATCTAATATAATCTTTAACTTGTTGACTGCTGAATTTGCGATAATTTATTTTCAATGAAGTCCATCCCGTATGTAACCTCAACAGATTCTCAAGTCGCGACATTCCTGCGCTACAGTACAATCGTATTCAGGAAACCGTCATCCTTAAACAAATTACCATCTCTCTATTGTATTGTAGCGCCCAGTCGGAAGCGTTGTGTGCGAGTTTGTATGTATTTCTGTTTGTTCGTTGGAGATGTGGCTTGTTTTGTCGGCCAGCCACACCACGAAGTGGCATTCTTCTCACCACTCATGCGTCAGGGATTATAAGATACTAGACTGCGCGTGACCCGTTGGGTCAAATAAAATGTATCAAAATCAAAGCGTATCCAGAAATATATCCTATGCAGTAAGTCGGTATCCACAATACAGGATTAAACAAAGAGTATAAATTTCGAAAATCTCAGATCCGACAGACAAACGTGTGCACGGTTCCAAGCAAGCAAGACGACCATGGTTTTAGTATTATACAAGATAGATAGATTAGAAACACAATGATGTACTGCAACCAACCAGAGTCCAATTCGTGGCTAATATTTTCTTTGTCGTGAGGAGATTAAAAAAAACATAAATCCCTATAAATTACTATGAACAGTTAATTGCAGTCCCTATTGTCTTTAATGAGCAAGCAAGCTTCCTTCCTTTCATTCATTAGGCACAAGAGTATGAGCACCTCCTTGACTTGGGCTTAGCTCCTAAAATTACACCCTGGTGCCAACTCTGTTGTCATAACACAGTCTCTTGTTGTATTGCCATGTTGTGTGTGCCTGTGGCTGGGTGCCTGCTGTTTGGTGGCTGTGAGCACCTCAACAAAGCCCCCCCTCCCCCAGGCTGCTAAGCCCTTTTGAGGCGAAGACCCTGGTGGCCCTGCTGTGCGCCGAAGACACGGGGCTGCTGGAGAGGACACTCGTCACCATCGCCAACTGTGCCACCTTCACCCTCAACGTGGTGAGTGGAGCTGTGCAGTGGGGTGAGTGCAGCTGTGCAGTGTGGTGAGTGGAGCTGTGCAGTGTGGTGAGTGGAGCTGTGCAGTGCGGTGAGTGGAGCTGTGCAGTGCGGTGAGTGGCAGCTGAACTTTATTTTTTCTCCCAAAATGAATTCATTGACTAGCCTTGCTGTGAATTTACGGATAGTGCACATGTTTCCCCTAACACCCCGCCTGTGCCCCCGGACCCTGTGTCAGTCCCGGTCCTGATGCCTGAATAAAGGCATTAGATCTAACTGAGTGCCCCATCAAAATCTCATATTCGACATGGATAGCATTGCATGCATGTAATATATACAACGTGAAGTTATTCCCTACGAGCTATTTATAACAGGAGCTACTGTAGGGGGTCCCCAAGAAAATATCCCCGATAGTTTAATTACTCATATCTTTATTTTATTTCACCCCGTGTCCTTATTGTGCTGAAAATATTCGTACAGTTAGCTGCTCAAAGCTGTCCTGCCTTGACCTAAAGATCATGTTGCCCAGAGCGTGGGCTGGCAGAGGAGAGTTCTAAACACAAGCCGTTGTGTGGCCAATGTAGCGGCTTACTGTCCTGCTCCCTCAGGACCTGCTGAGGGAGGCAGGCTGCATCGTGCGCCTCTCCAGCCTGCTGTCCTGCAGTGACACGCGCATTCTGCTGGCAGCTGTGCAGACCCTGGGCAATGTTCTCCTGGCTCCTGACAGCATCTTGCAGGCACAGGTAATGTGTTGCTGGCACCTGACAGCGTCCTGCAGGCACAGGTAATGTGTTGCTGGCACCTGACAGCGTCTTGCAGGCACAGGTAATGTGTTGCTGGCACCTGACAGCGTCATGCTGGCACAGGTAATGTGTTGCTGGCACCTGACAGCGTCATGCTGCTACAAGTTTTACTGAGGCACAATTCTATCTGTCACTACTTTCTTATCAAGTAGGAAAGAGTGACCCATTTACGTACAATTTGAAGGTCTCAAGTAGCCCAAATAAAGGGTTCTGAAAGCTTACACAATCAATCTATCAGTCTATAAGGTGGGCAATAAGTAAGGTACCCCTTTCAAAAAATACCCTCTTAAAAATTATTGCCATAGAACTACAAATAGAAGATCAGGTTCATTTACAATGAAAGAGGGGATTCTAACAAATAAATTTTAGCGTGTTAGTGCCACCAGAAACCATTGCATTTTAAAAGGAGTACCTTGCTTTTTGCCCGCCCTGTATATCTATCAAAATCTATATTCATATAAAATTAAAACTCTGATCATCTTGCCTGTTTGTTCGTAACCGTGCCCACCATTCAGTAATAACATGGGGCAGAAATTCAGAACTCATCTCTCAATAATGAAATGAGGGTTTCCCACCGTATCATAGCTACGGTTCATTGGGACTAAATTGAATGAATTATTTTCTTTGGCTTTTGATATGTATAAGAAAATTTATCCCATTATCTAAAAATAACCCAGTGCTGCTTGCTTGGTTGGTCCGTCCGTCTCTCTGTATCGCTCTTAAAGATTTAGATAGGATAAAATTCCCGGGTCCGTATTCCTAAACTAATAGCGAGACTGTCAGTTCAGTTACGGCATTTCATTTCGTATCAGTGATGGTGGAAGTAACATTTCATGTCAGAGTTACCGTAAATAAGAGGGCATTTGATAAAGAATTCAACATTATTTGTCCCGCCATTTTTGGCGGAGTGCGTCTACTAGTTTTACAGTAATGCACAGCGGGTGTTACTTGGCTGGTCTCTACGGCCTCCTTATCAGTATTTCATAACAGAATATAAAAGTAACCCGAGCTGATAAGTATTACTGGTGATGATAGGGGCCTCGTAGATAGGGTAATGAATATCGCCTCGTAAATGAGCGCAATGCAAAGGAAATTGAAGGCTTTATTTGATACAGTATGGTAGGACAGTATTTTGATTGTCATTTGGTTACGAATAGTTGATTTCCAAGGAAACGATGAGGAGCATTTCTGACCCATTACACACATTGCTAGGAAAACACAGGCCGTCCTCGCTTTAACGTACGTGCACTGTGCCTTATTTTGCCGTTAATGTGGGGCACTAACGGGCTCTGGTTCGTAGAAAACGTTGCTCTGAGTGAAAGGAAGGCCACATAAAAATATTTTTCCCAGCATCAAATGTTTATTGGTAGCAAATACTCAAAGAACGATAACTAATAAGTGCAAAAAGCAATTCCCTTTAAATGTTTATAGATGAAAATTCCGTGTAAAATGATAACTAACACGTACAGAAAGCAATGACATTAAATGCTTTAAC
This sequence comes from Orchestia grillus, assembly GCA_014899125.1. NCBI lineage: Eukaryota > Metazoa > Arthropoda > Malacostraca > Amphipoda > Talitridae > Orchestia > Orchestia grillus. The sequence continues at coordinate 11,039 of VOMN01030245.1, forward strand.
TGCAGAACAAGAGGGCACAAAAATGCACGAGTTATACCCTCAAATAAAAAAAAGTCAGGGCCGGTAATTTGAGTTATTGTCCGTAAAACGAGGCGCGAATTGTACGTTAAAGCGAGGACGGTTGTTGT
>VOMN01030250.1:0-27929 GCA_014899125.1 Orchestia grillus
GAGTGTCAATATATGGTTTTTATAGCAACGATCGTGTTTCAATTTTATTTTGTGCCACGCGCTTGGGAAGGGCCCCGTTTTGGTAGCGGTGGTTTACTGGTCTGTGGTGGTCGCATTTCTAGCATTTTTCATAGAGGAAAATAGGGGACGTCCAGGGTTCATGATTAGTGTAAATTAAATAGCTTCAGGTAGACTTTACTGTTTTACCGCCCGAGCTTTCGTTGTGCGTGCCAACTTATAGCGCTGTGTGAGGCTATCTTAGTGCATGAACTAAAATTTCAAACTCAAGCGTGAGCGGGCCTTGGAGCCGAGGGACCTTGGTTACAACAAAACCAGTGTCGCCATGCCGTCGAAAGTCGCATTAAATCTTATGTGAAATAAGATAATTTTCCGTATCACTTATAAGGAGTACCTTCCCTGACATAGTCTCGCTCATAAGGAATTCGTACCTAAGAATCTAAACTCGGAACTTTTTCCTGTCTAATTCCCTCAGTACGTAAATGAATGGCTACACGTATAAAAATATATATTGACTTAGCGTGTATTGTTATTAGGTATAGATGCTTATATAATTAAACTGGACCTAACTTGCATGTCTGCGATCTCTCTGACGCGGAACTCCAGGTATCTAGAAATTATTTCATTCCTCTATGTCAATTTAAGAGAAATATTCGCCCGTCCTCGCTACTCTTAAAGACGTCGATTACGGATGCATCGAAAACCTGGCTGATCTAAATTGCAAGGCCCTCTTGCAGGGCGCGTCAGTACCACAAATGCGGCCTCTGACACGCCAGCGCCTGCTCTCCGCTCACCTCTTCTGGGCCTAAATTATTGAAATAGCATGTAGAGTGGAATGTAGAATAGCATGTAGGATAGCATGTAGAATAACATGTAGGATAGCATGTATGATAGCAAATGGCAACAGGAGCAAGCCAGGTTCCATTCTTGGGTTCCTACTCAAGTGTCGTGTCGTCAGACAGCAATCACGCACAGCCAAACGATCAGACGTGGAATAGGAGAGCAGGGCAGATCCAAAGTCAGGTTCCATTACTAGCACCTGTGTTCCATTAACATCATCACTACCATTAGTCACTCTGCCACGACTGAATAAAGAGAAAGTATTCCGGAATCAAAGCTCGCCGTCGTCCGTTTTCACCGCTTTCATCGATTTTCACGAACAATTTTTATAAAAATTTTTGTTCGGCAAGTACCGCTAAGCTGAAGCTCCACAAGTGACTGAACACTTTGCTCAGCCGCGCGAATTGTGCACGTCTTGAGGAATGCATTTCTTCAAAATTATAATTGAGGGTAATCATGACGATTATTTTTTAGCGCAAGCTTTCAGTTAATTAAATTTGCTCTCACCATCTTCAGGGGACAATGCATTCTCTGACAGACCGACACGAGCAGCCAGCTTGTATCTAGGATACAAAACACTTCATTATTCCCGCACTACACGATCACGAGAAAGACGAGCGTTCATGATGACTTTGCTGTGTGTTTTGCTCAATGATTGTCCCCAAATGTCCGTGGTCAGGAGCGTACGGCCGTCCCCTCCCTTCTTAATCTTCAAGGCTCTCATCAGCATTACGGATTTTCAGGAGCCGCCTTCGTAGTGTCCTACCGCTTGTGGAGCCTGGCTCTATTGATTTTGGCACCTGTTTAATTGTGGTGGGTTGTGGCCCAGACTGAACTCGTGCAAGAGAAGCAAACGAAAGTTATCTTTTTTTCATTTTCCAAATTGAGAGCTTATTCGTTCAATAATGTTTTCTTGAGGAATTAGGTAGCAGATAATCAAAGAGCCCATATCAATCATTAAGTAAGTTTTAGCTTGCCTAAAATACAAGGAAAATACCTTGATAGAAACAAATTTCAAAACAGAAATTTTGACACTGTATTTATTTTCCGAGCAACCTAATACGTCACATGGAAAAGTTTCTTTAGTTAGTTCACATCTTGAAGACTAAGCAAATGTCAAGGAATTTGCAAGGAATGAAGCAATGAATGCACGAATTTTTTTTAAAGATCAAGTAGTATTGAGCACAAGTAGTATTTTTTCTTATCATAATCGTGCAAGAATTGCTTCTGTGTTTGGTTTTGGTTTAACTTTAGTGACTGCCAGACATAGGCATTTAAATATCTTCAATTTTTGATTGATATGTTTTATAACAGTTCTCTCACGCTTTTAAACTTTTACTGGCGTCCTCTGCAGTAGTTAAATCATATTTTCCTTGCATCTAGAAGACGAGGGTGCGACGGCGGTCACAAATCTACGGTATTCACTTCTCAGCTTTAACTTCCTACCACCGAAGATTTACGGTAGTGCTCACCGAGGCTCAAAGTCTGTAAATTTATCGACAGAAATTGGTCCATTAGTCGTTTATGAATCGAAAGTTACTGCATGCTGCGGGATTGCTGAAAAGATATGACGAGTGGTGTAATGGTCACGATAAAAATAAACTTATGAAAGCTATGTTGCGAACGATAGAAGTGAAATGGTTCAGAAGCTAATATTAATGACCCGGTCTTCAATTATCATTTTAACACATTCTCTGCCGCTGCAAAAGTCAGTTCTCTGGTACCATGCCACCATATTTGTTTTAATTAAAATACACTTTAATTTTTGTCTTATCATAATCGCTTTACAAAGCAGAAAGGCTTCAAACACGTACACAATTAACGTGACGCGAAGCGGCTGACGTGTTGGCAGCCCTGGAAGGAGGCGGCTGCAATGTGCGTGCCGTCAACACGGAGGCAAATCAGGATCGGTTCCATCAGATGCATCGAGCCTCCACGTCAAAGTTCTGAATGGGGCCTCCTACCCGAAAAGAATGTTTTTTCGATCTTTTGAGCATCGGATAACTCTGCAGCAGTCAAACGTTGTGCAAGATCTATCCTTTCTGCCATTCCTATTTTTTAGGTCGACTCAATTTATGTTCCGCGAGCTGTTCTGTGAATCTTGGTTCATAAAACAATAAGAGTTTGTTTGCACAGTATTTGTGTGCTGTTCGATCTGTGGCAGTAAAATAAAATGAAGAACAGCAGCTTCAAGTTATGAGGTACACACGCGACTAAGCACTCTACGCGACTAAGCAGGCGTGGCGGTACGATGCCATGCTGGTAAAAATTATCTTTTTCAAAGCAACGAGTTCTCAGAACACAACAGAGTTCAATTTTACTAAGTTCTTATAATTTCAGTGAGTTTTGAAAATTTTACTGAAGCTTGAAAATGTTGCCGAGTTCTCAAAATTTCACCGAATTTTTCGAGTTTAACTGAATTCACAGAACACAACCGTTCTCATGATTCAACTGAATTCTCGTACTTCAACTGAACTATTTTTGTTTTAACCGAATTCCATAATTCAGCAGAATCCTCACAATTCAACTGAGTTCTCAGAATTCAACTGAATTCTCACTATTCAACTGAGTTCTTACCATTCAACCGAGTTTTCAGAACTCAACCGAGTTCTCGGAATTGAGTTACGCCCTGAGCGTCTGATGAAATATGCCTCCAGGTCCCATTTCAGTGCGAAGGAACAGCAGAAATTCAGATGCGATCACGGCCAGAGCAGCCGTCGGTCGCAAGGCCGCTCCAGGCCGGCCATCTGATTGCTTGCAGGCACCTCTGCAAGCCGCTGTCCCTGCATGCTGCGTTGTGAAATTATGAAAGCCTAAACTTCTCGGATTTGCACAAAAAAATTCATTTTCAGTGGTCTATAGCCGAAACCAAATTCATAAATGAAATGACATGAAAAAATGATGTGAACATACGAGTATATTCCTCTTAGTATCCTTTGGAGTTGGAGTTCCTATCGGTAGTTCTATTGCTATGGTGAAAATGCTGCTTTTCGTATTTACGTTTCAAAATCCGTTTTCAGTATTCCAAAACGGATGTCAAATTCATAGATGAAATGACATTAAAACGTACTGTGAGCACATACTCTTCCGTCTGTCTCACAGCCAGACGTACGTCCTATCATTCGTCCCATCTCTAATGCGTAGAAGTCATTTCGCGGATGCTGCGTACCTCCAAAGGTCCTCCGCCAGCTTTACAGGTGCCGGCCAGCTTTATGGCCTGCGTTCCAACGAAGTTTGGCGTTAGGTTCTAGTTTTATTGTTTTTTTATTGCGCTCGCTTGATGAACGAAATATCGAGGAACGTAAGGGGCTTCAAAAATGGCGTTCGGACTTTTAATTCTTCCCTTCTCGAATTATTCTCGAGTTGACGAGCATTTTTTACATCGTACATATATATTTTGTCTCGAAGGTTCTCCAACGCTACATCGGGTGTGAAGCAATCAAAAATCAGGACATTACGTAGTTGCGGTTGGAACGCTACATGTTTAACATTCAGACTGCAATTCTCCATGTAGGAAAAATTGCATGTCGACAAATATCTCAATTGTGAATGTAAAAATTGAGGATTTTGTTCTCACAAATTTAGTTATCCTGTTAGTTTTCCTTCTAATCAGAACTAGCTTATTCGATTAATGGACATCAATTTGACGAAAACTTGAAAATTTGTATTCATACGTGGTAGTGCTTTGGTTACGTTAGGTTAGGCTAAATGATTGCGTGCACCATATATGACCCACTTTGGAGGCAAAGTGTTAAAAAACACATAGCCTCTGTGAAGGCAATAACACTGCTAATGCCAACTTTAGTACGTGTTGCGGTAACAGACCAAAGCACAATATCGTAGAGGGGGAATCCCCCTCCGCCACTGCGGTGCTTCCTCGCGTAGCTGCGCAACGTAAACACAATTCAAGCAAAGTTATTTTTGGAGAATTGTTATGTCATTGTTATCTGCAATGGAAACGTTTTGAGGATTTTTTTACATGCATACATTGTGGTGTTCGATAGTTATTAAAATATCATTGCTTGAGTAATTGCATTGCCGTTGTGCTACCACAAGGATTATTGTGTTATTGTAGAATAATTTCACTGTTGATGAAGTGTTGTGATGTTGTAGAGTTGTTTTAGCGTTGCAAAGTTACTGCAGTACTGTGGATTTGTGGCAGTGTTATCGAGTTGTTGTAGTGTTACGGAGTGTTGCAGAGTTGTCGCGAAAAGTGAAGTGGTTGAGACGTGTGTGTCTCATTTCTTCGAGACTTTAGTCAGTACTATGCTGAAAAAAAAACTCAGAAAATAATGCGTCTGTGTCTCACTGGGGTCGTAATTTGAGTACACACTAAACCTGTGCTAAATCCATCGTCATACGGGCCATCACCTGCACTGCACCATAATACGCCTAGTTTATATTTATTTTTGTGCGCAATCATTCATCTATTTCACGGGTCCAGAGTCTCCCGTCCTCATTCCTAATCAGCAAGACCATGCTTGTCAGAGGAGGCAGTCCTTGGCAGTGATACAGAAAATTACGTTATTTCACACGAGATTTACCGTCATTTTTAACGTCCTGGGAACGCCAGTGAATCAATAAGCTTCGTCAACACCGGCTTCAGCAAGTGCTCTCCCTCTGAAGATCGGTTGGTTGGGGTAAACCCTTACGCCCTGAATTGTTCATTTCTCGCGGTAAATCAACCTTTTTTATTGGGTGTTTCCGCGAATGTTTAGATGAGAGAAACATGAATAGGCTACCTTTAACTAGTGTTTTACGCGCTACAAACGTTGCAAGGCGCTAAAAGCTGAATCGAAGTATGTCTAAGGAATGTAAGAGTTCAACTGACGTGTGACATCCCGGAAAAAAATGTCAGTTTCTAGCCGAGTTACAAGAGATATTTCCACTGGTGCTGTCTTTTTCAGCCAGCCCGCACGTCATCTCTACCCAACTTCTGCGGTGCCACAGCCGAGTTTTGCATTTGTTTTAATGGAGTCATTATTTCACCGCCCGCAACGATTGTAATTTTGGATCGGTACTCCGTAACTTCGTGAGCGAAGATTCTAGGCTGTGCTTTTTGGATGACAATTTTGTGATCAATTTTTTTCTATTATTTTTTGTTCTTCAGTGTTACGTGTCACTCTGTACGCGAGTGGAGTTTACTTTGTACGTGGGTAGCGTAGAAGTTATTTCCTCTAGGGCAGAGGTAGCTATTAGGAATAAAATATACGATAAATGATCGCATGTTTTAGCTGGAGAAAGTATTCGTCATGCTCACAACTATAACGAGGCCACCATCAGCCATGGGACAATTTTCAATTGTTTGCACTAGGTAGACTTCTGTTCTTCGTGGTTTTTGTTAAGTTGATTCTCGATTTTGGTGATCTTTGTTCCTGTGATTATTGTGCCGTGAGGTGACAGCGTCCAGCTGAAAGTTATTCGTATGAAAATATGTTTGCGACCGTAATAGGATATGAAATTCTTAACTCATCCTGCCCCTTCACCTCTACGTCTATGCTGATGCCTGTGCGTGACGGTATCGTACTGCACACGGTTCGGATAGTGACCAAAGAATGGAGTTCTTTTCTGTTGCCACCATCTACTTTATTCTACCCTATTCTTGGCTCGTAATATCCTGTGGGAAGGTGACTCGTGCGTGGAAACAATATTAACTGAAATTGCGAGGTAGGATACTTGCGGATTTGAAAACTTTAGCCACGTTTGGAAGGAGTCGGTTTCAAAAATTTCAATACGAGTATATACTGCAATGCGCGCGTCACCTGTGTACCTTGGCGATTTGTTGCCCATTTTTCGAATGAAATTAGAGAGCCTTGCGTGCAAGCATTGTTCTCTAGTTCTTCTGATAATTTCCTTCTGTGGTAGTGTGTGGCTTGTACACATCTGAATGATATGTGCCCGTATCAGGCGGGTACAACTCTTCTAACTAGTCGGGTACAATCCTATTTACTGGTAGTGTTCAGTGCCTTAATTAATCGTGTACGATTCTACTTATTAATTTAGCGAAATTCTGCTTACTAGTTATTGCTCGTGTACATTTTCCTTCCTAATCCGCGTTTAATTTTAATGTAATCTAGGACGATTCTACTTATAAACTGTGATCATTTCATTTATAAATCGAATTCCGTTCTACCTATCAATGCGGTGCGGTTGCAGTTATCATTACGTAAATAGCAGTTGTACGAGTTGTATACGCTAACATTCATCCGACTTGTACAAGTGCGCTATTTAGTCGTACACAAATGTGATCCACAGGTTGCAGTCGTCCTCCGCGTAACAGGTTGCAGTCGTCCTCCGCGTAAAGTGCTAGATCGGTTCCAGGAAACAACCGGAGCATCCTCATCAATGCATCGTACAGCGCGTTCTATTTAATTCTTACGGCGAACATTTTCCGTGCTATATAATACTCACTCTAGCTGTACTATTCTATGCAGGGCACGGCTGTTAGAGCGGTAGTTTGCTGGAACTGATTTAGCGCTCCATGCAGGATACGACTGTACGGCAGATAGGGCATGTTGTGCCGGTAGCGTTGTTGACAATAGGCGACTCCAACCTCTAGTCGAGTTGGTGTTGACAGCATACAGCCAAATGGATTGGTACGAAGTTCAAACTAGAGGGAATCCCCGTCTTCTGCCATGGCTAGAGAAACCAGTTGTGCCGTGGTCATTATGGTCCTCGAACCTAGCGTTGATTTTTGCCCTCGCTGTAGGCGGCTCAAGAAACTGGTTCTGATAGTTCAAAGACGAAAGAAGTTCGGAGATGCAACCATAGGGGTAAATTTCTTAAATAAATACTAGCTGCGGTTTCTTGAGAACCTTTCAGACAGTGAGACTAGCTGTAAAATCAATAATAGGTCCTAGAAACATAGAGTTCAAGCTACAACACGTTCCTCTTATTATTGTTGCCAAAGTTTGCTCTTACTCTATTCGATCAATTTTAAGAGTAAATAATACATGCCGAGACTCGAGCTATTAAAGACTAATTCTCTTAGATAACCTGGGAAGTTCTCAGCAGTGAGGCAGCTCGGCTTATCGACGAAGTCTGTTAAAGTGTGAGAACGAAGAGGTCGAAGAGGTCCGTTAGTTCGTCCGTTGATCACAACTTTAAAATAACTTGATGGCGATTAGAAAATGTTGTGCATTATTTGCATTATCGTAAAAAATCTTGTTTGAGTTAGCATTGTATAACTGTACGGAATGAGAATTGTATTGTGCATTGCATGATATATAATTTTTTTCTAAGCAGTTATAGCCAAATACTTCCTAGGCCTTTGAATTACATATTGATTTCGACATCCCAGTTGTAAAAATTACTGATGTTTTCAATTCTCACCTAATCAATGATTGCATGCGATTTATACCGGCTTATCGAACATAGCATCTTTTCTTACCATTGCTAGCTATGTCACGTGTAATCCTTATAATATTGATTGCATGAGTTTTTCCTTTAAAAACTATGGAATTCGATCATTAGTGTTAAAATTGTGTAGCATCTGATTATTTTCCTGTAATATATCTTCTTTGAAATTGGATGAAATGAACTTGTAGGTTAGTCGGAAGTTTACGTATAGTATACCCTGTAATTTAAGAACGTTTTCTTCTACACAAAAGAAAATATTCTCTTCTAGTTTATATGGAAAACTATTCAATTTATGAAATATTTATGTGTTCGTATAAATTGAGAGAGCATTTTGTACGGTACATATGCACGACGGTACTTTTCGCACCTAAATTCAATAAAATAATATATTGTGTTTAATTGATCATCTCTACATATTTCCAGATGGTCTCAAAATTTATTTGCTTCATCCGACCATTTTTTAGCATTAACTAATTTCGTACGTGGTGAACTTGATATAACTGTAAGTCTGGGACTATGTTGAACTATAATAATTTGTAGGTTTTTTAATGAGAAATAAATTAAAAACTACTTCTGCGAGACTTATTATGACCGCCTGATCCACTCTGCCTCGTGAATATGAGGTTGCAGGTGACTGAAGCTACGATGAAGATCACCTAACTGTACCTCATGTAATTGAATGTGTTCTAAATGTTTGGATTCCGTGTAGGTGATGTGTTCAAAGTCTGAAACGTTCAAATTAAAATGTTTTTGAAATTCATGTCTCTCTCACCTTTCCTGTCAATGTCATATACCATTCTCTATATGGCACGAGGGTCAACTTTTATAAAATGTATAATTCTAATTTTCTATTGCACAAAAATGTATACATTCTTTGTATCTTAGTTTACGCTAAATTTACAGTCGCGGGAATATTTTACGAAAAAATATCTCCTCTGATCGGCACTAATCATCGGCCTGTAATGCCGTCGTTAATGTTCCGCGGATGACCATAGCGCTTGTACGTGAGAAATAATTAACTGTTAATGACGTAGTGAAGCAGCTCACGTACTCTTGCTTTTAGAAGTTGTAACAAGGTAACTTTTGAATTCTATGTAGATTTTGGTTGTTCGCCAGCGCAGTGTGAGTGGGTGACCCACGGTAAAAACTGAGAAGATGCTGCCTGTTGTTTAGCAATCTTACGTAACGTTCAAGAGAGATGAATATTGAACAAAAAGAAAGTATGTACTCTTGCAGAGTCAAAATCTGTTTATAACCATTTTCAAATAATCTGAAACATGCTCTAATGAAATACATGATATGATGCGACTCCGAGCCCGTAGATTGCTTGAATTTAATTACTTCGCTAATAGGTCACATTTCGCCGGTGTTTTCCCAGTGCGGTTGCCTACGTGTGAACGACCCCCTGCGCGTGGTGACTCAGCGTGTTCACCCTTTTCTAATGTCTTGCATTTGCCGTGTAATGACACGTTGGTATCCATTTACGAGCCAAATTTAATTTCGATATCGTTTCCATACGGAGCTAATTTTAAAAGTGGCAATTATCTGGTCGGCGATAGATTTTCGTTGGAGATATCGTTTCGAATTGTACCTACATCCTAGTATCTTATGTGCGTGCTAAATACACAATCAGCTTGCGGGAAATGTATGCTTCTAGTTATGTCTAGATATCTTCGGTAGTTGTTAATGAAGCCTTAAATAAATTTTTAAGATTTTCACACTTCCCGAGCATTAATGTGCCTTGACAGTTGGAACACTGTCACACTTCCCGGCCTCCAAATCATCCGCTCTACTGCTCGTCGATGAAGAAAAAGATCTCGGTATCGTAGTACAGACGCTTCCTCTTAAATAATGCACTGCGCGGTGGTTCCGGAATGTCTTCCTTGTGTCTTGTGAAAACTTTCGTGTTTTGTGTGATTGGTTCTCGTGGATTTTGTTTCTACTTGGGTTGAATATTCTGAAGTTTGTATTTCCGCGTGATCGTTTTTCTGATTCAGATTTAGAGGGCCGTATGTGTGTTTTGATGTATTCGTATGGTCAGTTAATTTAAATTGGCAAAAAAGTTTCGCGTGCTAGGGTTTTCAAAGTCAGTGTACTGAGAATATTCGTTTTTATATCCTCGAGGAACTAATGTTCTTTTCATATCTATGATAATTTTAAATTTTTCAGTTTTCCTGTGTCATGATAGCAGATTAGAGTTCTGCGTTTAGACTTGGTCTTAGAACTTCAGTTATTATTATTATTGCTACTATGGAACTGGAAGGACTCAACTATATGAAGAATGGTATTTAATTCAGTTACTTATAACTGGAAGTATTTTGTATTTACATGCGGGCAATTCCGTTCAAGTTTGTTGTCACGAGTCCTTCCGGGGGCACAGGATAGGTAAAAGGGTTAGGTTGGTTTTGTCTACCTATGCTATGGAGACTGGCGACCTTTAACACTTTACCTCCGGAGTGGGTCATATATGGTACACGCGGTCATCTAACCTAACCTATTGTAACCGAAGCACTATCAGATATAAATTCATATTTTCGAGTTTTCGTCAAAATTGTGTTCATCAATCGAATAAGCTAGTTCGGATTAGAAAGAGAATTAATAGAGTAAACAAATTTGTGAAACCAAAATCCTTCATTTTTGAATTTACAGTAGAGATATTTGTCGGCATGTAATTTTACCTATGTGGAGAATCGTAGTCAAAGTGTAAAAGGAGGGGGCACTGTTGTGTTGCCTCAGTTATACATAGATAAACCTTCTTGACATATCCCTATTGTACCCACTTTGCTTCTTTAAATTTCACACCTTCTTTGCTATCGATTCGGTCTTTCCTTCCTCTTCATCCCCAACTTGGTGGTTCCGTGCTCAGGGAATCTAGCGCGAGAATACACGTTCCTCGTTTTCTACAGTCCGTACTAAATAGTCCCTTCTCTTTTGGGGCGTCGCTGCGGCTGCTACTGATCACAATCAGAAGTGTCACTTGACTTTCACATTTTAATTTTAAGGCTGTAATTTTACTGGTTGAAAACCCGATGTACCATGCTTCGTATGTGAATGAAATCGGAATAAACTATTTTTCCTTCTTTCTTACTTCTGGTTAGAGGGCACTAAGCGAGTGCAGCAATGGTGAAGTTTGACGCCAAACTAACTTTTCGATGTGCTGACAATTTCTTTCTCGGATTAGTACATATGGTTTACAGAATTTCATTTACTCTCTCCTTAGTTAATGTTTGTGCAAATAAATTTACATCTTGTACAGATTCTGACTCGGGAAGTTGATGTATTTTAGGAAGCAAGACTGAAATCAAAATCATTTACATGTATATAACTACTTCGTCCTTACCGTCACGCCTATGGAGTATGCCTAGAAAAAGTGAAAATTAGCCTGAAGTTCTGCTAAAAATGAGAATACTTTTTAAATGTAGGTTAGACTTAAGGTATGTATATTCTCACTGGAGTGGTGTTTATGACATCAGTTCGCAGCCAGAATTAACGCGATAACTGCTTATAAAACAAGAATGAACATCCGTTTTGCAGTGTGACAGGTGAGCGAAAGCTTCCTCAGGTGCCAGCTCACGAGTCGACGAGCAGAAATTAATTCATCTACAAAATTTGCTGATCCGGAATTCACAACAAATTTAAGATTCAAGGATAGAAAATAAAATTCTCCCAATTTGGCTGTTTCAAATCCAAGGAGAGAAATTGAAATGGTTTCGAGTCGTGAAGGTGATGTGCTGGAATTACCTTTTGATTTCTTCGAGTTACGTAATAGAAAAAATAGAGTTAGCGGTCATACTTGCCTACTGCGCCAAATGCAGCGATGCAGGTGGAATTTTTTTCGAGAGTTCGGGAAAATATTGACAAGCTATGAGCATAGGCAGTATGGTATGTTGAGTTTTTTTTTGGCACTGAACAAAGCTGTTGTTGGTATTCAGGGAAAACGAGTTTGTCAGCACTGCGCCATTGCCCTACAGGGAGCGTAACCATTCTGAAGACCTCTTCAAGACAGATACTACCTAGTTAAAGGATCTAGATATCATTTAAGACTAAATACTGAAGTGCCTGGGCTTCCTGTTAAGAAATGTAACAGCCCCATTAGCCAGTATATATGTATACCGACCACTGCACGGTACCTAAACGATATATGCATCGATACGTGTTCAAATAGTATTAGCTGACATTACATTCCGTAATCGTCATTATATTTTTTACAACAAGCGATGATCCTTTGTACAACAGAAAAAGAAATTGAGTCGTGGTGCAGCTAGAAGAGCTCAAAAATGGCAATTAGATCGCTTATTTGTTGAGCTAATCGTGCCCTATGACTTTTTTCTCTTTCTTTTTTCTCTTTCTTCTACGGAATAGCATTTTTTCTTTTTGTATTCGAGAATGATTTCCATTCAGATTTCATTTCGGATGCAAATGCCAACGACTACTTCGACGATCTTCAAATGGGGATCTGTGCATGCCATATGATTGACATTTGTCAATAGAATGTATCGAGAAAAGCGGTACTTTTGTACGCCTAGTTGAAATTGTTTGCCTTTATTGAGTGAAAGTGTAGCGAGTTGTTTATATTTATGCACTGACCGAATTAGATGAGAGAAAATTCATGGGTCCAGGTTCTCGGGTACGAGGGACCTGGTCAGAAGAATCAGCCCGTATCAGGGATACAGAAAATCCTGTTATTTCACGTCAGATTTGCTGTCATTCTTGAAGGCGGAGCGACGCTAGTGCACTTCTAATTCCCTCGTGAACCTCATCCCATAAATATTTAAAGGCCTGACCAGAATAGAGGCTAGGTCTAGAGATCTAGCATTGACCTAGTATCATATAATTGTTTCGTCGTCATTGGCTTGATAATTTTATCAAGTCCGGGAAAGATTAATCAATTGTAATCAAAGCTGTAGTTGCAGCTTGCAAAAGTCTGTCACCGGAGAACTGCAATGCCCGTCTCGCGAGACGAGATTTTGTGTCTGAACCTTTCCGTAGTTAGTTACAGCATTCCAATATGGTGAAATTCTTCGTAGTTTAATTTTAGAACTAACATGTCTGCAAAGTAGAAAACTCTTCGACTGATGTAGATTTTTATCCAGTTTGACAATGCTGTTTTTGCTATCAATTTGAAACTAACGTTTTTACTAATGGAACGTATTCCGTTCGGTATGCGTGTTCTCCTTACTTGCACGAAAAAATTGGTCATGATTCAATTAACCATTTCCACTTTCATCCCAGTAGTTAATATACTTGTTCAACATGCTTCCTGTTGACCTTCTCGCACTGCAAAGTGCCGGGATAAAAAGCAAATTCTCACCGATTTGAATATTATATTTTTCAAAAATGAATACTCACTTGAGTTTTGCTGAGTCTATTATTTTTGTGTGCACGGTCCTGGCACGAGTACACAGTAGAGGTAATTAAATCACGAGTGCTCAATGCGGCTTATCGCGGCTTTCGGAAATCCCATGCGATTTAATACCGTGAATTTGTGTCGCACAGCGATCACGGACGACCATTCATGGTCTCAAATAAATTCTTTTGAATTGACACCAGACCTTTCACAGTCTCAAATAAGTGTTCATTAATTTTTCTTGAATTTACAAGGGACCTTTCATAGCTTAAAATAAATCATCACGAATTACTATTCATGTTTTCAGCTAAATTGTCTTGAATTACCATTCATGGTTTCAAATTCATGGTTCTCGTAAATTAAAGCTTTCGTGATTTAAGGACTCGTAAATTTGTGCACTCTGCCGTCGTCGCTGTACTGCGGAACGGCGGCTTGGGCAGTTCCTGCTGACGCGCCTCATGCGCGCCGCGTGTACGACACTGTGACGGTCTGCTGAGCGACGAATGTCTTGTCTGCTTCAGGTCCCGACGGTCCAGCGGCGCCGTGGGCTCTGCCACTCCCCAGCCCAAGCCTCTTACTCAAGCAGGTGAGAGTTGGTTGTTGCTTGTAGCTGTGTGAGTGTTGGTTGTTGCTTGTTTCTGTGCGAGTGTTGATTGTTGCTTGTAGCTGTGTGAGTGTTGGTTGTTGCTTGTAGCTGTGTGAGTGTTGGTTGTTGCTTGTAGCTGTGTGAGTGTTGGTTGTTGCTTGTAGCTGTGTGAGTGTTGGTTGTTGCTTGTAGCTGTGTGAGTGTTGGTTGTTGCTTGTAGCTGTGTGAGTGTTGGTTGTTGCTTGTAGCTGTGTGAGTGTTGGTTGTTGCTTGTAGCTGTGTGAGTGTTGGTTGTTGCTTGTAGCTGTGTGAGTGTTGGTTGTTGCTTGTAGCTGTGTGAGTGTTGGTTGTTGCTTGTAGCTGTGTGAGTGTTGGTTGTTGCTTGTAGCTGTGTGAGTGTTGGTTGTTGCTTGTAGCTGTGTGAGTGTTCGGTCGTTGCTTGTTTCTGTGCGAGTGTTCAGTTGTTGCTTGTTTCTGTGTGTGTGTTCGGTTGTTGCTTGTTTCTGTGTGTGTGTTCGGTTGTTGCTTGTTTCTGTGTGTGTGTTCGGTTGTTGCTTGTTTCTGTGCGAGTGTTCGGTTGTTGTTGCTTGTTTCTGTGCGAGTGTTCGGTTGTTGCTAAGTTAGCAAAGTTAGCATTCGATGCCTATACTTGAGTGTCTTCCCACAATGTCTTCAGATTTGGCTGATCGAGTGAAGGGCCCGTGAACAATGAGATGCCTTCCGACTCGAGTTGAGAGAGCAATCATGTTCTTCTGTGTCGCTGAGACCGATGTGTCAGCCTCCAAAATTTGCTGTCAGGAACAGATTGCCGCAGCCATAGAGATCGACATTATCAACGGGAACGAACGAGTCGTTCGATTTGGGTGCTCTATGCATATGCAAGCGCAGAAATTTCAATTTATTACTCTGAATTACTCGCGGTCAATCCGAAACTCGTCGCTTACGAGCAATGTATCGAATGCTCGTTTCTGAGGACAACATGGAACCTGCGTAGAAATTCAATGCAAGTGACGTGTTGAGCGGGGGAAATTGGGTATTTTTAGCTTTAGCTATGCGTGCCCTTCCGGCACAACGAAATGTATGGCACTTTCTCCGAAAAATGTTTTTTTTAGTTTGCGTAAATATGTTGCACGCTTCTGTAAACGTAAGTCTTATTTACAAGCAATTGATCTAAAAATTTCTGATGAATCATTTGAAGTTGAAGTTTTTGCGTACGATAAAGAAAGGGTACTTCTTAAGATTAAAAAAAAAACAGGTATTCATATGCTTGGTTTTTCTCCGCCCTGTGAAGGCTTCGACGTACTTCTGTCAAGCAAAAGCTTACTTGGAAAGCGTCTGCTGCACATCTGTACTCCTGTGTAAATGGACATGTTTTTTTTTGTGCCACAGAACATTTGCGTCTCCCCAGTTACTTCACACTTCATGTTCTTCGCGAGTACTACTTCTGTGAGCTCCTTGAAAACCTGATACGTTGTGTAAAGCTAGTCTTGGAGTTTGTTAATTAATCGATATCTGGTTGAAAAAAAAATTATATTCGAAATTCATCTGCTAATGAATTGGCCTTGCCATTACCAGCCGTTCGCAACGGTAATGGTGTGATCCGGTTAACTTGAATGCGAGGGTGAATTGTCGAACGCATGCTTTGATCGAGAGGGGGCTTCGTTGAGTGAAGCGGCTGCTTTATAGTGAATGAGATTCGGGCGAGAGCCGAGGAGTTAATATCAAAGACAGCATCACTTCAATTCCATGCTCCAATGCAGCGCCGTGTCATAGCTCTACCGAGTCCAACAGTTTGTTCTGTTGCAGATGACACGTACAGCAAAGTCGCCCAGGAGACCCTGGAGGAGCTGGACTGGTGTTTGGACCAGCTGGAGACTATCCAGACTCACCGCTCCGTCTCCGACATGGCGAGCAGCAAGGTGAGTACCTTCTTCTGGGCTGATGTCGTCTTCGTTTGGTGGTTGTGGCATTACTATTTTTGTGGTGCTTCATGTAGGCAGTTTTGGTTTATATATTGTCATTTTGTATTTCTCCATGGCCGTTTGAAGAGACGATACAAAGAAAAATTTACAATTGGGTCCTTTTCGGTCGTGAACGACTCGCTGCCTAGCACAACTTGCTAGGCCAAGACCGACGGGCGTCACGGACTTTTTGAATCTCTCGGTAAACTTGTAACTGGCACCAGAGCTGTTTGGTGGAAGGGAATTGAATGGATAACCTAAATGGTATCTGCAGCATTTTTTAACTCTGTGTTACAGGTGTCCATGTTCTTTTACGAGTATAACTGGCACCAAGCTTTCTAGTCAGCAAAATGTACTTGGTTTTAATGGTTCGAAAACTATTTTGAGCGTGTTAGTGCGGTTTAAAAATAATTTTCTCAAAATTGCTCATCACATTTCAGACCCGGGACGATTGTAGATATAATTTTTGAAAAATCCATTTGATCCCTTCGGGCTTGCCATCTTTCAAATATCTCGTTTTTATTTTTTGTGCTTGTCAGATAGACGGCACCGTTCAAGGGTATCAATTCAGGTCCCTTCTTCAATTTTTGCGAGAACTGAAAAATTCATCTTCGTCTGTTTCGTACCTGCGTCATCTGCGAGTTTTACTATTTCCAAAGTCCCGATTCTACTATAGTCAAGAATCAATATGAACACGGATGTCTATGGCAGTGTTTTTCAACCTGTTTCAACCTTTTTATCCTTGCGTAACCTTTGCGTTTAATAACAATGTAAGATTGAAATGTTTATATTACAATATTCAAATTACCAAGTATATATTGTGCATCTTCAGTAATATTACGTATTTATGAAATTAAATTAGGTTTCAACAGTGCATTAGCTCATTTCACTCATTCGTAGGGACCTTTTGTGGCACCTAAGCCGGGGGTACGGTCGAGAAGCGTGATCGAAAGTTCGAGTTGTCTGGTGCAGATGGGGCTAATCATGCTCGTGAAAATTTTCTGCAAATCCACGTGTTTGGTTATTATGTTCTCCACATTTAAGGAAGCACAGGACTTTGTAGGGTGGTTATTTAGGGCTGCTCTATTCGGTTTGAAGAACTGCATGACTCGTATTTTTGGACTAAGGATGGATAATTTAGAAAATATTCTCACCCAGCGTGTCCGTTACGAAAGCAGTCAAAAGTTCTCTGAAGCAGCCTACAATTTTCTAAAGTGTAGTTTCGTCTATGAATACGAAATTTACCGGTGGAAATATAGGTTTGAAAAAGTGTGTAAATAATAACGGATCTGGTGTAGAGAAGTGACCGTGCTACTTTGAAAAAGTTGTTTAGACGATCCTTTAAAGCATTTTTCGACTGCATCACGCGTATCTTGCCGTGTCAACATTTTGTCTCGACTTCTTCGAATTCAAGACCAATTCTATTAAGGTGTAGATATAAAATCTTTTTATTACACACCCACATTTTTGCGTATTTTTCGCCTATTTGTTGTCTAATTAAATTTGTGCTGCAGCGAAATATTCTCTCGGAAATCCGAATGACATCAACGTGCGTTGTACGGAATTTTTCTTCGCTACTCTGGCTCCGAAATGGGCGCTCGATAAAGATATGCGTCGACCTCATGTTTCTGGAATTGTTGTTCAGAGCGGTTATTGAACTAAAGTGGAGAGTGCACTCGCCCGTAAGTTTCGTAGTAAAGGATAACTTCATTTCGTAGTCTTCTGATATTGTTCGTAATTTCTCAAAAGGTAAAAAATATTGGGAATCTCCGCCACGTGAGGGAGTGACGTTCGTTATTGTTTGTTTTTAGCGCATTTTGTAACCCAGAGGAACGGAGTATCGATGGGATCACCACTGATTTTTGTATGTCCGCCCTGGAATAAAAATTGTTGGCCTAAAATAAACAATCTAATCCAGCATTTTATGTTCGATACGAAGACGATATATTAGCCATTTTTAACTCTAATAATCATGTTCATTTTATTAGACGACTCGAGTCAAATTCTGTTTTGAAATTTACCAAAGAAATAAGGCAAAATAACGCTTTTCATTTTCTGGACGTTCAATTAACATTTGATTATGGCAGAATATAAACATCAATTTACGTTAAGCCTACAAATAATTATTGCTATCCAAATTTTAATTCACGTACACTTCTCAGTTACGAGGAATCTGTAGTAAAAACACGTATCCGTAGAGCATTAAAGCTACCAAGTTCTTGGATTGCATTTGATGGCAAGGTACGTAGATTTAAACAAGTATTTGCTAACCGTAACTATCCCCAAATGCTCGTAGAAAAGATTATCTCGAAATTACTGAGCCAGACCGTTAGTGCATACGATACCGTGCCCGACGATAATTCGGTGAAATTCTGTGTGGAGTTTGACAGTATTGCAACGTACACTTCTGATCGGGAAACACCAATATTGTCCAGCGTCATATTAAACCAATAAACAACAGCACATCTGGACATACAACAAGCCATACAAACTAGGCTCTTGTTTTTCAACTCGATCTGTTAAGGTCACTGAAGACAAAGCAGGAATTGTGTACCGGTTTAATTCCACTGAAGATGGCTGCCAAGCCTCTTTCATCGGTTATACAACGAACGCCCTAAGAAAGCGGTGTAAACAACTCAGGTAAAACTCTAGTAGCGTAAAATCTCACTACTCGTACGAAAACCACATGAATGCCCCTCCATGCAGCATCTTTCATCAATAATTTCTCTACCATTTTCAGCCATCACAATGTAATTATCCTCAAAATAGCTGAAGCATTAAGCGAGACTACCCCAACATTAACGTAAAATATGACCCAAGTTTTAGTATTCTCAAAATTAATGCCGACTTGCGAATTAATATCGACTGGCGAATTAATGTCGACTTGCGAATTAATGTCGACTTGCGAATTAATGTCGACTTGCGAATTAATGTCGACTTGCGAATTAACGTCGACTTGCGAATTAATGTCGACTTGCGAATTTATGTCGAGTTGCGAATTAATGTCGAGTTGCGAATTAATGTCGACGTGCGAGTCAGACTTTGCTTAGTTCGTAAGCGAAAACGAACTTTTGGGCACGTTTTTGTTGAAGTTTGACGCTAGAGGAGGGACGGATATTGGCGAGTCGAGATTCCGATATAAGCAACAAATGCACGCACTTGACGACTGTGCATTTATGTACTTGTGCATCATTGGCTGCCAGTGGCGTCCGTGTAAAAAGGTCATCATTAATACGTTGTTTTTGAAATAATTGTTCTCAGTGGTATCATGAGAACAGTATTCTTGAAAATTAGTTTTTTAAGCTAATTTTTTCTTCAAAGCTAATTTTTCTTCGTAACTCATTTTATCTAGAAAACTAATCTTTTCTTCAACTGATGTCTCTTGAAAACTAATTTTTTGTTGCAACTTATTTCTTCTTAAACACTCATTTGTTCTTGACCTAAAAAGTTGACAGCTGAAGAGGAAATAAAATAAAAATAAAATGTCCCCCATAGAAACTTTTCTATGCACTCGTAAAAAATTGAGAACAAACCTGCTACTGTGTGTTTTGGAAACTAACTGGCCTACGACTGCGTGGGGGACACAGACGCCAACGCCTACGTGGCCATTTCGGCACTCCATTTGTGCGATTGCACAACGCCCTTGTGTGACCGGTGACGTTATGAAATTTACGATTTCTTTCAAGCTACGTTATATTTGGGTCACTGAATGCGTTTTGTTTAACCAATTATCTGTTTAACACGTTGACTCCGAAGTGGGTCACATATGGTCCACGGGATCATCTAACCTGACCTAATGTAACCAAAGCATTATCATGTATAAATACGAATTTTCGAGTTTTCTTCGAGTTTGTGTTCATCAATCGAATAAGCTAGTTCTGATTAGAAAGAAAATTAATAGAGTAATCAAAATTGTGAACCAAAATCCTTCATTTTTAAATTCACAGTAGAGATATTTGTCGGTATGTGGTTTTACCTGTGTGGAGAATCGGAGTCAACGTGTTAATGAGCCAATAAATGAAGCGGTACACTAGTCATGGTGAATTATTTTTGCGTGAGGTATAACGAATTGTCTTCATTATTTGACGCAGTCCTGCTTCTGAGACAGTAACTAAATGCATAATTGTATCGTTTTTGTTTTACCTACACACGGGATGGATATAAAAATGTTATTGAGTCTCATTTCTCGCTCGGGTGGTCTAATTTGATGGTAGTAGTGGTGTAGGTCGGAGCTCTTCACTGGCTCGGGCCAGGCCACGCCAAAAGAGAAAAGCCATTTAGTGTGGACCTCCGAGAACGGGAAATCGAGATAGAAACGAGATCCCTACGCATAGAAATAGCAAGTTGAGGATGAATAGAAAGAAAAGACATAAAAGAGAACGCGAAGAAGGTATGGGATTTGAGAGAAGCAAAGTGAGAAAAACGATAAAAATCACGTAGGGCTATCCATTGTTGAGGTAATCTAACAATGCCCCCCTTGGGCGCGCCAGTTTCCTCTACAAACGGTAGACTAACTTCACTAACCTAATTTATTGCCTGTCCTGCCCCCTGAGGCATATACTAAATATCGTTTTCGATCTCTTCTCAACTGAGGAGCTCTGAGCCGTCTAAAAATGTTCAGCTTGCCGTGGACTATCTTGCTGTCATTTAATGAACTTGAAAAGCACGCACACTTTATCCGTTTGAATAAAAACTTGTACGTTGGAATAATTTGTTGAAACTTTTATTAAATTTTCGTTTCCTCTGTACGTAAGTTGTGCAAGATTTAATTGTGTTTATCATCTCTGTCTGTGATGAAGACGATCAGAGAGCAACGTTTACCTCGCCTTTGGGATGGCAGTTGGTGCCGTACACTTGGGTCATTCAGTCATTTTGTGAAATGTTTATTGCTTCAAAGTCATGTAATTCCGATTACAATGCTCGCTCTGAAAATTTCCTCTATGAAAACTCGTTACATTTATCCTAATTTCAAGCATGGGAATGTTATTTTGAGCTTCAAATGTGGTAGTCATTCTGCATGGAATGGATGATATAATACTCTCTGGTCTGACTTCCGTGTCGAGAATCCTGTGTTCTCCAGTTGCCGCTTTCGACAAAATCTAATCGAAAGCGGGCGTGTAGATTTAATACGACTCTCGCACGGCCCCTTACTATTGTTAGTTCAATTGCCTGTGGCAGTTGTGCCCCTCGTAGTGTTACTGCAGCGGCTCAGAGCGACTGCTGCAAAGGCTGTCATCTTTAACGGAGCTGCGAGGGGCAGTGGGGGGAAGCCTGGGGAGCGGGGTTGATACAACGCGGGGCTGGGTGGGCTGTGCATCTATAGAGAAGGGAGCTCTCGTTGCTTCCACACGCTTACGCGTTCAGCTAAAACGCTGAAAATGGCAGCCCACAAAGTCAGTTTAGTTTCATGCGCCACTGCACTCTGGCTTCATGAATGACGACTTGCTGTTCGATGACGACACTTAGCCTTCAGTCGTGCAGCTTGCTTGACGTCAGTAGATGCTCTCTCTATTATCAGGAGCGTGCCTTCCTCATGCACCGGGAAATTAGCATTTTGTGGGGTCTCAGCTTTAAAGGCAGAGCTCCCGACCTGGTCTACAGGTGCCTGGCTTATATTTATTTTTAGCCTTTGCTCATGCATCACAAACTTCACCATAAGATGGTGGCGCAGCGTTACTGAAAATTTGAGCATCGCCTAGCATAGGTTGCTGAATAATTTTCAGATTAACCGACGGGATAGCTGCTTCCCTTCCGTGATCAAAATTATTCCGCCGATTTCTTTGGTGTCTGCAGAATGCGGTAGCGGTGGTATTGACGTATGAGGAACCCTGATTCGTGGTGATCGCTTAGGTAGACATGATAGCTCAAAGAAATTTTCCAAGCAAAATTTTGATCATTCATGTTTAAATTGGTCGATTGGAAACGAGCTGAGCTGGGTTTGGTTCATGAGTGTCACACGTTGAAAATATGACGAATATTTTGTTTTACCACTGCTGACGATACAAAGTTAATCGGCACTCTCCGACTAAGCTAAAATAATCTACACTGATCAAGTTACATTAGCCGAGACTGTCTGAGAAAATCAGGTCAGTCAACAGTGACCACTTTCAATTCGTGTACACTGTCCGATAAAGTCATGATGTTTTTACACTGACCAAAGCAAGATAATTTGCACTGGCTGCCCAAAGCAGGAAAATTTCCACTGGCTAACCAAAGCCGGACAGTTTACACTGGCTGGCCAAACCAGAATAGGAAGCACTGTTCAACCAAATCAGGATAGCTTACACACACTGTTCGACCAAATCAGGATAGCTTACACACACACTGCTCGACCAAATCAGGATAGCTTGCACTGTTCGACCAAATCAGGATAGCTTGCACACACTGTTCGACCAAATGAAGTAAGAGAGCGCTTTTCACTGCAAGTTAGTTCATTGTATCTGCAAGGGAATTCTTAGTGAAGCGAGTAGAATATTTGTGCGACTGGGTACACCTATCATTGTTAATACTCGAACAGATTGTTGCTTGGTGTAACAGCTGGTGGATATGGAGCGATCTCCGTCGCTGCGGATGGGACAAATGAGTCCATTTTATAATTACTGAATTAAATGACAACATTTTATCCAATACTTGTATGAATTGCATTTGTTGCTAAATAACAAACTACTAAATATCCAATTTTCGCTCGTTTAGGAAATGACGTACGAGTACTTGAGTAATGAATTACTTTCTGTACGGAAGCTGAAGCCTTGGTAGAAGGGGTTATGGTGCTGCGTTGAAACCCCTCAGGGGGAGTAGCATAGGCAATAGGGTTAGTTAAGCTAGGTTAGTCTAGCATGTACTATGAGGACTAGTGTCCCCAGAGGGACGCTCCTGGGTCACCTCAGCTCCACACAGGCGTGCGAGGCTTTTATTCTTCGTGGGCAGTTTGCTGCTATAAATTTCCACACCTTAGTCGCTATCTCTTCTTGGTATTTTCTGTTTCTTCGTTCTCAAATTACTGTATCTATTCCCAGGGGATCCTGTGTGGGACTAAACTTTGTGTCTAAATCACCAGTTCTCTGCAGTCCATACTAAATAGGCCGTTCTCATTGCCTTCTTCACGCTGCTTTTCGTGGGAATGAGGAGCTCTACACCGATTAGTAATCTAGTTTGCTGGGTTGGAATTACATTTTCCGAAAATTCGAATCAGTGAATATGTATTACTGGCGATAACTCTTCGCCATTACGCCACAGAAAAATGCACACTTTGAGTATTAGAGCACAACTTTTAAAAGCACAACGTAATTTCTCCTTTGATCGGTGTTTATTTTTTCATTTCACATCAAGTTTTTTTCCATTTTTTACTACTTTTTTCTCTATCTCATGGTCACATTTACTTGGAACCCCTGCTTTGGTGATAGTTATTTACCTATTTTCCTTCTTGCTTGCTGGAAATTTTCTTCATCACGTCATTAAGTCATCGCCCAAGTAGACGCGTCCTCATTTGCCATTTTTAATAGACCCGAGTTTTAAAAATTATTCCTTATTTTTTGAGATTTTCGGCTATTATGGAAACTGACCGTTGCTGTGCTCACCCTTAGTCTTCAATATGCTGAAATGCTCACGAGTCCGAGCGTGGTTGGTGGTGTCAGGATTGACTAGGGAAACGTTAGGCAAAATAGTTTCAGAAAACTCTCGAATGACTCTTTGTAGCATAAAAGGTTGAAAGCTTCTAGCAATCTGAAGAAAATCGCTTGTTTGGAGAAATTTCCGAGCAACACTGAGGAACATGGTTAGTTGGAGGCAAGTTTCGAGCTATGTAATATGGTTAGATTTAGAAAAATTTCGAACAACGTTATTGTTTCAGAATAGTCAAGACATCAGGGAGCGGTTTTCATTAAACCTTAGAAATAAGAGGTAAAGTTAATTCCCCTTTCATTTGGCTTGTTTGTATTTCGACTCAGGATTGCAACGTTAGATGAAGGATGACTGTTGGCATTTAAGAATTTTGTTATTCGACGGCGAGCGAGAAGTAGCCTTGAAATAGAAAGGAGTAATTGAATTTTTGCTCTTCTCTTTATTTAGGAGTGTGTTATTAACAGCACATTGCCTTAAGAAACAGGCGGTTGTAGATCTCCGTGTAGGCGGTTGTAGATCTCCGTGTAGGCGGGTGTAGATCTCCGTGTAGGCGGGTGTAGATCTCCGTGTAGGCGCGTGTAGATCTCCGTGTAGGCGCGTGTAGATCTCCGTGTAGGCGCGTGTAGATCTCCGTGTAGGCGCGTGTTGATCTCCGTGTAGGCGGGTGTAGATCTCCGTGTAGGCGGGTGTATTTCAAGTTGTGATTCAGTTATTTCATTTATGAAAAACCTGCTTAGAATTGATTAACTTTTCAAATTCTGTGTTGTAGCGAAACTATTTTAATTTATATCTAGTGAACGTGTTTTCCCGTTTGTGCTTGGTATTTTTTCCGAAAGCTCCGTATGTAGGGCTCTTGGACCTATCAACGTCCTTGTCAACTCATGTCGACGTCGTAGTTGTTGTATGGCTGCCGTCATTGTCGACTCCATAGATTTCGTGAATGCTCCGCCACCGTCTGGGTAGTGACCGTTAACCCTTTACCGTCTAGATGGATTTCAAAATTCACTTTCTTCTGGATACTGCTTTTTGTCAAGTTAAACCAATTGCAGTCTTATTAAATATATTCATAAAACAGCTTGGTTTTTGGCACAAAGCTAAATGTGGCTTTAACGCAAAAATATTTTGTTCAGTAAAAGGGTTGACAGGCTACAGGAGTAGCCGACATTGCATGTCCCTTTCACAAGGCTTAGAAAGAGAAACGTGGATCGTGTTTTTTTTGAGGGAGGAGTGTTATTTTGTAATAGCCTTTAGTGATGAATTCTACGATTCTTCTACGTTTTGCCTGGAAGGTGCAATGGATGGGCAAAAGCCTGACTGGCTGCAGGGTTAGGTTAGCCCGTCCTCTGTTATGGGGAGTCACACACCGGAGGGGATCTCGTACTGAGGTCCTGAGGGACTCCGTTGACCTCACAGGCTACCTTTGCTGAAGCCGGGCTCTTGGGATGTGTCTTCTGAGGTTACTTTCGGGCCTGCATGGCTGCTTTCGGGCCTGCGTGGCTGCTTTCGGGCCTGCGTGGCTGCTTACGGGCCTGCGGGGCTGCTTATTTCTCGAAAGCAACATGGTTAAATTAACAGGGTTTGAAACTTAAGTATGCGTTCAATACTTACACTGTGATACTTAATTTATTTTGCATTTGATTACATACTTGAAAGTGCTTGGAGAAAAAACTGTACCTCTTTTCTTTGGTGTTTTTTGATGGCAGAGCTACCTCGTCAGCGTCTATTGAGGGGTTAGGTGCGAATAGAGGTGTTTTTAGCGCACCTCGAGTGCATTTTTTTTATTTTTCTTCTATTTCATTTTTTCAGCGCTTTGGAATGCTAGCATCACTTTACTTGAGCCGCTAATACCAATCGAGGTGGACTGATTTTTGACTGGGTGACTGGTTTTACCAGGGAAATTTCATTGGTTAACACCGTCTTTAAAACAAATACTGGGGAAAAAATATTCATTTGCACACGTAACTATCGTTGCTCAATTTAGAGTCCATGCCTCACTGACCCTCGATAAGGTCATCACAAATGGAAAGATTCAAAGCTGGCGTTGTTGTGGAGCGCCAATCGTACTGAAATATGTTTCCTAAGCTTGCCTTTTATCGAGGGCGTGTACACCAAATTTTGATCGACGATAGATATAAATGATTTTTTCAGTATTTGTTTTTAGGACTTGGTGTTAATCTATGAAGTGATTGAATTCGTTCCTGCAAAACATTGCTACTGTTGCCCAGTGGTCGGGAGCCCACAGCTTCGCACCCGCGTATTTCTCGTCATTGGGGAGGGCTGCTACTTCGGTTGGAGAGCTAATTCTTGAAGCTTTTAAATTACATTCGGCACTAAAGGAAAGAGTAGGCTCGTACGACCCCTCCGTCCAAGTGACCAAAGTAGAATTTAAAAATTTTACATCGTTAAATAACTGACGATTTCTTGGTAAATAATAGAATTTTAATGAGAATAAAATCTCCTGAACCATTCAAATAAAGTTCCTGAAATCTGGTTACTGTGATACGAAATTCCAATACGGGTCATTTTGATCCATCCCTCCCTATAGGGGTAAATCAATGTTCCGGTGTGTCAGGTGAACTACTCCCCGTCCAGGGAGTTTTCACGGCTGTGCACACAGTGCCCCGCAGCTTTGACGTCCACGAAGATCTTGACGTCGCTGTAATTTTCTGCGCGACTTGCCGGGAGCAGGTCATTTTTCTTGCGCTGCCTGGTCATTTGTAGAGGGCATGCAACGGAGCGTCTTACAGCCCAAATGAAAGTGCACGCTAATTTTGTTTACTGGCACGTCTGCCTGAACCTGTGCTCGGTGAGTTGCGGCCGACGTGACGGCGAGCTGTGCCCTCACACACCACGTGTTATTCATTCGCTTTCGGTTTCACTTGCGCTTGATTTTTTTACCTAGTTCACCGACATGGTGACTTGAATGAAGCAGAAACTGTGAGTAATCTTTGATTGTGAAATTATATTTATTGACAGTAATTCAGTGAATGCGGGATCCATAGCAGTACCACGATTTTTAGTAACTCATTTTATACTCTCGATTTCTGGCAGATGTAGTCACTCTTTCTTCTTCGTCTCTCTTTTCAATGCTGTTTTTCCTATTAAAACATTCTCTCTTGTGCTGTGGTGATTTTTCTCTGTTGCTTTTTTTCTACTTCATTTTCTAATGTTCAGTCTTTCTTCAGCTCGGGAGAGCTCCCGTCTGTGTCATAGTTTTCTCAATTTGCTGCTCTTTTTGCGTTTTTCTGTCCACTTCATACAAGTTCATCCAATTCCAATGTATTAAATTCGAATTATTTCAAAAGCTTCTTTTTCGTATTCGTTTACTTGATAGGAAAAACTATTGCTAGAGTAGTCTACAACCGTACCCTTAATTAATAGGAATGTGAATGGAAATTCAAAGTTGATTTTACGTAGTGCGAATATTTTCGATTTAATCATTAAAAACGTTATGCACAATGGAACAACGGTGTTGATACAACAATACTTAATATACTAGAATAGCTAACATCTAGGATCCATCTCATAGGGTATATAGTTGAAAACGTCATCTACCCCACTATATAAAGATAGCCTAGTGTTGCTTGCTTGGTCTGTCCGTTTCTGTCACGCTCCTAAGGATTTAGATAGGAGAAAATTCCCGGGTCCGTATTTGTAACTAATCAGCGAGCCTGTCAGAGAAGGCAGTCCGTATCAGTGATGCTGGAAATGAAATTATTTAATGTCAGAATTACCGTAAATAAGAGGGCATCTTGAAAAAATGAATCATTTCTCCCGCCGATTTTAGCGGGGCGAGTCTGCTAGCGACATGAATAAACGCATTTAATGTTTCCAAGTATATTTCTTAAAATGGTGCTATCAGCGCTAGTAATAATTATTGGAAACTTTCCGGGCATCTCGACACAAATCAAGTTGTGGGGAGGGCGAATCTGGCGCAGGGCTGCAGTGCAGGGATGACTATTGTGCCGTAACCCCTCAGGAGGCATGGCATGGGTTCGGTTAGTCGATCGTACGATGTGGGGACTCGAGTCCTCGTGGGAGCTCTATTAGGTTAACTCACCTAAACATAAGCCTTTAGGACTTCCGTCATTCGTGCCTACTAATACTTCATTTAAATTTCACACTTTTTTCGCTACATCTTCTGTTTCTTTTCCATTTTTGAAAATTATGGTCATTTGGAGGGGGGGGGAGAATGTGG
>VOMN01030270.1:0-18227 GCA_014899125.1 Orchestia grillus
GCTCCATTCGGTTTCTTCATCGTGTAGTGGTCACTACAAATATATTGGTTGTGAATTTAAATATGAAGGATTTTATTTTAACAAATTTGGCTTCCCTATCAATTTTTCTTCTTATTTGAACTGGCATACGCGAGAAATGAACGCAAATTGGATGAAAAATTAAAAATTTGTAATCATATGTGTTACTGCTTTGCCCCAATTAGGTTCGGTTAGATGATCGCGTGTGCCATATATGGCGCACGAAGCGGTCAAGGTGTTAAAAAGGAACGCGCCTCGGACCCATTTTCAGCACAGGTCAGGAATTGATCCTGACAGAGCGACGAATTTTCTGTGAGTTAACTCAACTCGCAGAATTAACGTATAAGAAAATAGTGAGGAGTTCATACATCCATTCGCCGCTGTTGTGTGATGAACAGGTGTGCACGCCTGGCAAAGACCTTACGTTTTTATTAGAAACATTGTCTAAGGTTGTTCATCGTAGTAAAACATACACATCTAGTGACGATATTAATTAATATTCTTTATCCGTTTGATCTAATCGACAGTAATACATTTCTTCCACAGCCGGGAAGGCTAATAAATAATAATTAGGACACTTCCTGTTCATCACACAAAATACATTAAAAGCATAGATATATAGTTTCTCCCCTAGGTTTCTTTTAGTACACAATACAAAACTGGGACACGGTCCGATAAGTATCATAGATAATTGAAAACGGTGAAACTAGACCTAGGCTTTGGAAACTAGATAAGCACAGGTCAGACACAGTTTAGCAAGATAGAGATAGATTAGCAGTAAAGTACTCATCAAAATTTGACAGGCAGGACATGTACACATCACCACAGTACATACTACTTATCCTTTGTGATAAATAAACATAGACTGGGATCTTTGGACGAGTTCGATGGGGCCTCTTCCAGAATCCTAATGTTACCATCTTAACTAACTAAATACGAAACGCTTCAATAAGTACTCGCAATATAACACNTTTCTTAAATTTATCCTCTGGAATAAATCTCAACTCTAGGGATCCAGTTTTACTGCAGGTTTCTGGGCTCGGTTAGCCATGCTCAAATTGCTGGACGTAGGTGACTCGTATGCGACTGTCTCTGAACTTAGAGAAGGGTCTTTTAGTGAGGTGAACATGTGGGGCTCCATGGCGCACTCGTACCGTGTTCGACTCCCAGCTGGAAAGTAAGGGTTCGTCTCCCAGCTGGAAAGTAAGGGTTCGTCTCCCAGCAGGAAAGTAAGGGTTCGTCTCCCAGCTGGGTATTAAGGGTTTGAGGGATGGATTGAGGGGCAATTGGTAGTTCTTCTTTATTGAAAATGAGATCAGTCCCAGACCAACACCTGTGAACAAAGTCACGATGCCGGTGATTGAAAATTACAATTATATTCTAAGCCTTACATTAGAAAAAGATTAATATTCATTCTAATGAGAATTCGGGTAAAATTACAACCAGAATGTAGGCTAACAGGAATGGGTTGTAAATATAAATGGGTGTTAATGCACTAGAATTAGCAACATTTTACTCTTCCAACTGAAATAACCAACGAGGTAAAAGCATATAAAGTGATAAATACATTTCCACCTTTTCAGATATACATTTCCAGATGAACACGATGAACACATTTTCGGATAGATTTTCGGGTTTAGAATCGCACATCTATGTGGGAAACTAAATCTTAATATACCATATCATGAATCACAATGGTAACTATTTCTCGTGATATAAAAATATCTATTTATTTCTTGAGGTCATATGAACTTATCTCAATGTCAAGCATAAGGTATAATGAAGTACGACATGAGGCACCATTATTATTTATCTGACTAGTGCTATATGAAAGAAACGTCATAGAGACAAAGTATAATACTGGTAACATGAGATTCTGTAGCCTATATGGAAATAAAGTTCAGATATAAATAGTCGAGCACTGTTATGTTATTAAGTTTGATGATAATTTATGGTACACCTTCTTACCTCAGTGAGGGTGATAATTTTACTTTAAAAAGATCGATAATAACCTGGAATATTTTTGATATTTATATTCTGCACAAGAAACAGGAATCATTTAAAAAGGGGAATAAGATTATGAGGAAAAGGAGCAACTGATCTCAAGTAATTGACTGTTTGTAACCAAGCTATTCATCTACAAATGTCAAAGCTAAACTTGTTTATCTCATTTCATGACTACAAAAATATATCAATCTACAATTATCGCAATTTACTGGTCTAAACACAAACATAGAAATACACACTAAATTCAGACAAAGCTCAGTTCACTATTCAAAGTTCTGAACACAAAAGGCCTAAAGTTTAGATAACACAAGACACTTGTACACCACAGTTATTCAAACAATGCTCTGTGCGGCAGGCAATATAATAAGGGTGCGGCGCATACGCGAAACTTCTCAGAAATCCGGAATTTATTTTTCCATCTTAGTTAGCACAGAACCTTTATTGCTATTGTATTAAATGCTACAGGTTCCTCTCCCAGCTGGGAAGTAAGAGTTCATCTCCCAGCTGGGAAGTAAGAGTTCATCTCCCAGCAGGGAAGTAAGAGTTCATCTCCCAACAGGGAAGAAAGCGTTCATCTCCCAGCTGGGGCCAACTGGTTTCCATGAAACCACGGAGTGCTTACCTTGAAAAAGGGACCTTAAACCTTACATGTCTTACGCGACAACACTTATAAGACATTGAAACCCCAATGATGGACAGTATGCCGACTGAATTGGAATTTATTGAAGGCTTTTTTCTCGAGCACTAGACCCTGGTACTTCTGTCCAGCCGCCTTGCCTTCTGAACTGACGTACTTTTAAAGCTAGTGATGCACGCTACACTACGCTCAGACAACGGATCCGAAGAGTCCTGCATTCCTGAGTGTGGCACATTATTGTGGTGATGCCCGTTCCGTCTGCAAAAGCATTGTCGCTCGTGGCGGCTGGAGCCGCAGCTTAGGGTCACCACAATTCTCGGAATGAACGAAGATTTTATCGAGAGCACCTCAAGAAGAGCCACATAGGATCCGAATAGTCATTCATTAGACAATGAACAACTGCACGTTGGAGCTAGATTAGATTCAGATTACAATTGGCGGTCAACGTCAAGGGCTAATAGGGATCTAATGTGTATTCTTTTCATGGTTAGTATCTTCTCGAACTCATCACCTTTTGGAAGTTATTTATAATTGTATTGCTTACCTGCATACTTCAGCAGCTCCGTCAAATTATTTTCATTACCCTCACTCAGGTTGTGGCACGCTTTTTGTTTGTCACCGAGTAAATGGCTTCTGCAGATCGTCTGAGGGTTGAACATACCGGACAAAAGCGACCTTGAGTTAGGTATACAAATATCAGTCTGGCTACGAAAGATTCCGCCAAGACAGAACGAGTAAAAGCGTGAGATTTAGATTTTTTAGGCTAATTGCTAGTTCAAAGCTCTCTATACTAATAAAAAGGGATCAGAAGAGAGCGAAGAGAAGGAATCATTTAGTATGTGTTATAAAGAACGGGGACTCTATGCAACAGGCGTGTTCTCACACGCGATCCCTTGTGTATACAAACAGTGAGCTAAAAATAAAGGGGAAGAAAAGACAAAGAAGATAGTAGAAATAGTAGGAGTAGTAAAGGAAGAGGAGCAACGCAAACTACCTCGCCCCGAAAGAGTAGTGGCCATTTAGTATGGACTTAGGAGAACGGGGAATCTATACACAAGGTGTGTTCCCACACAAGATCCCCTCAGTATAGCAATAGCAAGTTGAGAAGGAATAGGAAGGAAAGGTAAAGGATAATCAGCAAAGACATGAAAATGGAAAGA
Source organism: Orchestia grillus (assembly GCA_014899125.1). Lineage (NCBI taxonomy): Eukaryota > Metazoa > Arthropoda > Malacostraca > Amphipoda > Talitridae > Orchestia > Orchestia grillus. Next base: position 3,823 of record VOMN01030270.1, read on the forward strand.
AGGAAAGTGGGCACGAAAAAGAGAAGTCTCGAAGGCCTAACTATTGCCGAGGCAAGACAACGAAGTTAGAGCGAAAAAATGATAAAATTGAATGAAATATAGTAGGCACTAAAGATAGAAGTCCCGAAGCCTATCTACAGCTGAGGTAACCTACCTGTGTTCTGTGTTCCCTTGGGGTAGCCAGTCGCTATAGCATACGACAAATGAACCTAACCTTATTTCAAGGCCTATGCCTCCTGAGGGATGAGGAAACTTGCTTAACGTTCGAGATGACACGGTGCTCCGATGCGTGCCCGACGCCCCAACACCTGAGCACCTGCGTGTATGAGAGGGCAGACACTCCATTTGTTGGTCAGCGCGAGTCCGTGAGGGTCACGTCCCACGTACGGTGTAGAGTATGCCTCCTTCTCTGGTTGCAAGACTCGTGTTCATTTTGTAAACTAAGTCACACCAACTCCAAAACTATTGCCGTTGAAGTTCGAAGGACGCCGAGGTACGGCAATGGCTGCCGAGACATGTAATTTGGAGAGTTTACTCAAGACAGAGCTATTTAGACAACCTTGTACAATTTTGAGTTAAGGAACTACATGATCCACTAAGCGAATTTTGTGAACGAAGTAACACTACCTCCAAAACCATCGCCGGCGTGGTCTGAAGGGGGCAGAGATTGACTCATTTCATCCCTGGTGATCCAGGTTCCTCCAGGGTTACCAGCATCAAAAACATTGTGGTTATATTTCCTTCGGGGTCTCCAGCAATTCGCAACTATGGAGCCTAGCCTAGGCTGGGGCCAATTAGAGGTCTTCTAATATTGTATTACTTTGCTCATTAGCCTTCAAGATGGACATCAAAATGTCATAGGTTCATTTTCGGTCTGAGTGTAATCAGTTTACCAGTTTTTATAACAATTTTTTTTATGCAGTTCCAAATTAAACGAATACTTCGGGACCTCTACCTATCCCCCCTGGGGGTTGCCAAGTCCTCAAGATTCGGTGAACGACAATCTAATGCAGCGCATCTCGATGAGCGGCACCAGTGTCAAACAAATATAAACCCCCAAAAATAACTTATCAATACTGAAAGGTTTGGAAATTAATTAACAGTTGTCAATTTCTGGGCTTCTTCGACTCGCATCGCAAGTTACTGAAATGGGGGTACGCATTTACTCAGAAGTTGAATGGTGCATTGTGAATGAGAGGTAATATACCTAACATAATTTTGATATCATGGGCGTTTGATTGAAGAAAAAAAGTCACGACATTGCTAATGGGTGCATCATTACCCAGCCTATATTTTAATAGTAGGAGGCTTAGCGAGGCAGGGGAAGAAGTTAATGGTGTACAGCCTGGTGCGCCCAGAGGCAATAGTTGCTGTCAGGTCAGCAATACACAGCTCAGGCTACGGACCACCCTGAATAGTCTTGGTGTCCTGGAACAGCACGATCCAGTGATCGGATTCGATGCACCTCGGGTAGGCCCTCAGTGAGTTCAAAATCACACCCCGATGCCCCGCCTCTCAACGGGCAGTCGACGCATTGAATTGCACTCGGCATTTGCTCTTCATGGTGGGCTAAATTATGTTTTTCGTGTGCATTTCTTAGGCTTGGTCTCTCATTTCTCGCACGCCAGGCAAAAAGAAAAGCTTTTAAGAGCAACTTCCTGTTCAGACACTAAAGAATGTCAGACATACAAGTTATGCTCCCAATCTTCTTTGAAAACTCCGAAGTGACGAGCAGCTTTCCCTCAAATGTGAAAGAATTGTAGGGAAAATAAAACGCCATACAATGTCAGTTTGCAAGACGCTTCATGAATTGCACTAGTATCATAATTATAATAAACTCTTAATATTTCATCGAGTATTATGAGTAGGACGAGCTTGGAGGAAACAACATGGGGCACAGCTGCCGCGTGTTGTTCAGCCCGAGAGTCACAAGAAAGTCTCCAACAAGATGACGAGCACAGAATGCATTGATGTCAACACTCAAAATGTTCAGGCAAATCGAACAAAAACTTCTGAACGAGCAGCGAATGTTATGGAAGATATAAATAAAAACAGTACAAAATTTTTTAAACATGAAAATCTTTGATCCAAGTGAGAAGAAAAATGCTCAATAAATATGTATCTTTAATTATGAAAATATTCTAACGATGTGATGAAGAACAAATAGTTTATGAAACAGATGTCACTAAAAATTTTACGAGTTAAACAACTTCAGCCTAAAAACAAAGCTTAACTTAACGTTTACTCGGTACACCACGCACACCGACATCCCAGGACTGAACTTAGAAATCGGTGCAACGTTCGCCCAAAATTCAATTTGGAAGTCCATGCTCTTACAACACAGCCTCGACAGCGCAGCAGTACGACACGGAGCCTGTGAACTCCAGCTGTTCTCGCCAGGCAACCTGAGGCTACTTAAGCTGCCTTCCGTGGTCGGGTGAATGGGGGCTTTTATGCTGGCAGTAAGAAAATCCGAATAGGGATTCCAGACTGCTAACCCCTAAATGAATTATCCCGAGAAAGTCGGCAGTGCATTCACACGATCTATGTAATCGACAGTGATTGTGTGAAAGTAAGAACCACGGCCACGAATATTTTCGCTATAATTCATTAAAGTGTTTCGATACGCAAAAGCTACTCCACAAAAATACCTCGAAAGTCTTCGCACATTTTCAAACTCAAAACCACTCGTTTGTTATCACCTGCCAGACTTGAGAGCGTGAAAACTGGGAAGGCTCTCTTCCAAGCTTGGTCTTGTTCTCACAACCCTACCGACACCTTCCCCGAGGTATAATAGTGACCAATATAGCACGCTCCTACTAGCAGTGGAGCGTGCAAGCACAAAATTCTTAACAGCACAAAATTCTCACAAGATCCCATCTTCTAAGTTGAACGCAGGCACAAGCCTTACAATAGACATAGCAACTTCTTAGCACGAGCCAAATCTTCATTCTTGGGTTGCTACCTAGTTCAATGCCATCAGATAAGAAAACTTATATGAAATCTACCGCAACAAAAATAAAGTGACCAAATGGGTGCAATACTTCTTTCGGATGAGGACTTCTCAGAAAGGAAAATTAACCCCCACCAGCCGCCACTCACAAAAAAAAAACTCAGCACACAAAACTAATGTGCTCCTCGCAAGATGATGTGGCGTAACCAAATACCCTAACTCCACTTGGAAAGCGCAGTCAGTGTATGAGAATACGATCAAGGATTCAACCTCACAAAAGAGGAGAGACTTGTCGGTCATTCGCTCCGGTCATTTGTATTGGCTATTTCAGGCCAATTTCAGCTAGCGAGCCTATCGAGTTCATAGCCGCCCGCATGCGACGGACTACGACCGAGTTAGAGATAGCCAGGCTCCAGCCTGCACTCCCATTTACTGACTTCACAGCCGCTCACGAATGTGATCGAGACAAAAAAATGAGCTAAGAAAAGCTGAAATAATGTAAGATGTAAAGATAACGTATCTCTTAGGCAGTAAGGAATGTTAATTCCAAATGTAGAAACGAGCAGTCAACTTCACATGTTGTAGAGACGCGCTGTGCAGCAGATAATTCTCCTTGATGCTATCCAACTACAAGCAGCTATTCTTCGTGATAAAAAGAGTAAATTTTACTCCTAGTGGTAATATCTGCAAAAGACGGGCTTTCAATCAATGCTATTGGCTACCAAGGAGACTTTATTGAGACTGCAAACCAGATTTTAAAAATTTAACCCATGAAAATCACTTACAGTCCCATTTCAGCTCGTAGAAAATTATAAAAGTGAGATCGCATCAAGAAAAGAATTTATAACTTTCACAGCCTCGGTCCAGCAATCAGGTAGTGCAGAACAGGTAGCATCGCGTGGTGCAGAAGAGGTAGTGCAGAACATGTGGCGCTATCAGGTAGTGCAGAAGAGGTAGAGGAGACCCTTAGCAAATTGGAAGATCTCGTTGCCTCCCAACTTGCTCTCTCCATACACGCGGTCTACGAAACTGATCGGCACCTGAAAGAAGATGAAATAAATCAACTTAATATTTTCAATCAACTTAACAATAAGAAAGAATAACACATTTTCATACGATCCAACACCCAATTTAATTTCCAGCGTGCATAGGATATTGAACTACTCCTTAAACAAATGCACCTAATACATAATAACTATAATACAAATTTAGCCTCCTTTGGGTTCAGGGGTTCAAAAGATGTTAAAGGAGGGCCCGGGATGTCTGAGTGATTTACTCCTCTCAGCGCCGCACTGCATTCCTTATTTCCTACTTCTCACAAGAGATGGCGGGGACGGGACCACATTCCACGGCACCCTTGCACTAAAGTGATAGAATTGATGTGATATATCATCATAAAATGTCGATTTTGTTGTCCTGAGAGCATAAAATTTGGATAAAGGATAAACTTGGATAACTCGTTCTTTTTGCCATTTCTTATTCTATTTGAATCGTGTCGCGAGTCCCAACGAGAGGAGCTGTGTTGTAATCCCGACAAAGGTCTCACCTCACCGATGGTGTAGCCGAACTGCCGCGCTCGCACTATCATCTCCATCTGGAAAACATAGCCCTTGCTGACGCAGGCGCTCACCAAGTGCTCGAGGACCTCCTTCCTGTAGAGCCTGTGGCACGAGGGACCTTCATAACAACATGGACTCCTGCGTCAGGCTAGTGCTTCTAAACGGACAGCGTAGCAGTTACAATAGGTAGGATACAAACGGCACTCCATGATGGTAATAATAATTAAAATAAGCACATGTACTTCTCTGAAAAAGAATAAAGCAGCTTATTTCGTGGTGACTGTTGCTTCAAAAAAGGCTTGCCAGTCTTTAATTTGTAAAGTTACACCCTCACTCTGCAGAAATGAACGCCTTACTGTTTGTTACTACCAGCTTTCAAGGATGTATTGTACCTTGCACACGTTTGAATCCAACGCTAAGTCGTCATCTATAAATTTTCATCTACTATGTCACCAGAACTATTATGATTGTAATGCAAACGAACCTAAGACAATAAAGCTATGTAAGCTATAGCATACAGAACCAGAAAGCAATAGTCACTCAAAAATGATTTCTTACAGTATAACAGAAGTAATAATGGCCATCGTGATACAGAGAGGTTATGAGAAGTGAACAACATTAGCATCAGAGACAGTCATGCATAAGTCTAGCACACGACTCAGGTGAGAAAAAAGAGAAGTTAAAAAGATTAATGATTAGTTCCACTGCTCCCTATCCACATGACATACGATCCAAAGACGCCAAAGAGAAAGGATCATGTGGTATGAACTCAAGAGATCAGTGCACCTATGCAAAACGTGTGTTCTCACACAGGATCACCAGCGCATAAAATCAGCAAATTACGATCCTCTCACAGGATCTCAAGCGCATAGAATCAGCAAATTACGATCCTCACACAGGATCTCGAGCGCATAGAATCAGCATTTTACGATCCTCACACAGGATCTCAAGCGCATAGAATCAGCAAGTTACGAATGATGAGAAAGAAAAGACAACATGAGGTTACACATTGGTTTACAGCTCTCTGGCCACATGGAGTGTGATCTCAAGAGTGCGAAATGAAGGCATAATTTAGAATAGACTTAAAAAACGTGCAATTTGTGCACAGGTGTGTTCCCACACTGGATTTCCTGCGCATAGAAACAGTGTGTTAAGAAAAAAAAAAAGAAAACGTAAACAATTATCAGTAAGGAAAGTATAGAAATAAAAGAAGCAAAGTAGGCATATAAATAGAAGTCCCGAAATCCTAGCTAGAGCTGAGGTATCTTAACATTGTTCCCCTAGTAACGCCTGCCCTCATAAGCATAGGATAGACAAACGTTACCCTATTGCTCATGCTATGCCTCCTAAGAAAAGCAAAAATAAACTTGGCACGCTTGCAATCAGTAAGGGACTCATCCAACCTCTGAGCAACGATCCTACCTTAACACGATTTTAGGTAGGTTTTAAATTACTTACTACCATCAAAATGCTGCTCAATGAAACTGCGGATGCAAAACGCCAACTTCATTAATAACAAAACTTATACCCTTGAATGATGAAGCTCCAGCATCATTTACGGGAAAATCAAAGAAATATTACGAGCATACAAATGGATAGCAATACTTAAGGAACCCTCATACCATTTCATCAGTCAACTGATGAATGGTCATATTTGCATCTTTTAACGCATTCACTCCCACCACTGAAGTAAGCTTTGTTGTTCGATGCCATTATAATTATTTTTAGGAATTAACACTTAAATCGTGATTTTTCTTATCGTAGTGATTCTATCGTGTGGAAGCACATGTACCCCACCGTCAGTAAAAAAATGTATATGTTTGTCAGAAACAAGAGCTAATGCTAGCAATTGAACAGTATTACTTGAGCTGAAAAATAGTAAACTACCACGTAACACACATGTTAGTCATGTGGCCATTAATGTGTTAACAAATATCCACGATATGAATGGAAAATTGAACTTTATTTTATCACTCATTTTATTGAGATGCATTTTCATGCTGACTGCCCCACACAAAGGGTTCTCACCAACCTAAAAGATCCAGTAAGATCAGAAGCCCCAGGCCTAAGGAGGATCTGGGTAACATAGTTGGCTCCTCGGCTGATGATCTTTCTCTTGAGATCCCAGCCGTACACCCCTCCCTCGCCCACGTATCGCGTCCCGGACACTATGTCGTAGTCATGCTTCCGCTGCTGCTCGATCATCCGGGGTATGAATTTGGGCTGGAAATGAATAAAATGATTAAATGAATTTCAGATATCTGCACAGATTACTTATACATAATGTTTGGATTAAGTATTATGAGATTTATAATACTTATATACATGTTGAAAAGCATGGAATGTTAAAATGAATCTTACAGGAGATAAAATATATGTCACATGGCTGCAATCCTTCTTCATGAAAGGCCCCACTCTAGCAGCTACACTCTGCTTTTGAAGTTGTACGCCCTTCAAAACCCGGTGTAGGGGCTACTTGAGGACACTTTTGGTATGCTAAATAAACAATATTTTAGGAAAATGTATGCATTCAAATTGAATTTGTACAAATATCTTTGATGATACTTTTTCATCAAATTAGGCCATGAAGCCACCACCTATGGCTTCAATGACTACTTCTATGCAGGTCCAAAATGGTTGACAAGGTGAAAGTAAGCAATCCTTATTTATTTCAAACATCACATGGATAATAACAGCCTTCAGCGCAATCCTTATTCATTTCAAACATCAGACGGATAATAACAGCCTTCAGTAAAGCTATGGTACTATAAGAATGTTGAATAGTCTCCTTTTCAACAACACTCCACATGTAATAGTCCGTACGTTTTAAATCTGGTGAGTTGACGGCCACATGATTATAAAAATTCTTTTAATAACCAATCTTAGGTTACTTCGGCTTTGCGAGGAGGTGCTGGATTTTTTTCAAGATGTATGTCCTTCCATTTGATAATTTATTTATCCAGAGATTAATAATCATTTTTAAAACATCAACATATTGTGCAGCATCAACCCCAAGACCATGTGTAAAAATGTAAGGTAGCACATTATTTTTACAACTCACAACCCCTAATACCATCAGAGTTGCAGTTAAAACAACTATGCTTGCATATTTTTCCATTTCTTGAATTAACATCTTAATTTAAATGAGTCATCTGAAACAAAAAATAATATTATAAAAGATTCGGGTATGTAATGAACTGAAAACGACATGTCCTCACACAACCCCTGAACCCTGTAACTAACTAAAAGGTTCCCTGTGTGTATGATTTTCCGAGTGCACAAAACACAACAGCTACAAAAGGCAGTTTCTCATTTGATATGAAGAATCATACCAACATTGGTGATGATGGTAGAGATAAAGATGATGACATGAAACTGTGCACTGTGGCACAACACACAGTAGTTATGGCAAAGAAGGGAAGATGGCAATACAACAAAATGTAGCTCTTCTTACATGATGCGACAGATCAGCATCCATGATGATGATGTAGTTGCCAGTTGCATGTTTGATGCCATGAATGTAGGCAGTGCCAAGCCCGAGCTTCTTGGCCCGAGGCCTCAGAACCTGTTTAGTCAAAGGCAAAACCACATTTGTTAAGTACAGAAGGAAAGTGCATCTTTATAGATATTTCTCTTATCCAAAAACCATTTCGCCAGTAAGATCATTTCCTAATTATCTTTCAGTATTGTACAATTGGGAAACTTCTCTTGCAAAACTTGACAAAACTCCAGCTCACAAAGTTGACTGAAAATATTGAAAATTAAGAAAGCTCATAAAAATATTTTCAAGAAATAGTGAAAATTTTGAACTCTGGTTACAATTCAGATACTTTAGTTAATGCATGAGAGTGCATATTAAAAGTTGGAATAAGAAAGATTTTGATACAAAACTATGAATTGATGATTTTGAAGCATTGTGGTGCAAAAAAAGAAGGCACAAATGAAAATAATACATCAAACTAATATTTGTACATGGTAAACACAGTACAGTAGATTAAATATGTGCATACATGCACTTTGAGCGCTATTATTCAGCTTAAGTTTAAATTCATTTTATGCTCTACATATAGGACAGATAACAGTTTATGCCTATTGCATTGCTCAATGTAAAACAGCATATATTGTATTTTTATATTTTATTTTGCAATGAAACATATCTTTGACTCCAACAAGGCAATTGCAACAGAACTTAAGAGAAAATTCAGTCATATAACTTTGACCACTGCTTTGACTGGCCAAAATAAAAAACCATAAAGAAGAGACCAACACACTAAGCACCAGGGCTGTGATGCTGCAGCTGTACACCCAGAGAATTGCCTTCTGTGTCTCTGTGTAACTCTGTGACACTCTCTCCTACTTTAGAGCAGCATGCCTTACATTCTAATGCATAGATCTACCTAATTTAGTGCTCAGTTTCCCATCACTCACTAATGAAAAATTCTATGATAATAGGTAACAATATATCCAAGCAATGTTACTCCTCATAATTCACAACAGTTACCAACAACCACAGTTTCTTTATACAATATAAAATTACCTTCACAACAAAAAGCACCAATAAAATAACATGTATGATAGGTTCATTTCTACTCACAATTTTATCTTTTCCATAAATTTTTTCAAGTTGCTTTGCCACATCCAAAGTGCCATCTGGGGAGCCATCATCAATTATGATAATCTCATAATTTTCTTTGCTGCAAGAGAAAAATACCCATTACTATGAACCACTAAAATAGCAAATATATAATCTTAGATTTATCTAACAAGAATATAAAAATACCTTTCACTTTTTTATGGCAGAAGATGTTCAAGGCTGGCTGAACAATTGGCTGAAAAAGGTAAAGAAAATATACATTTATTACTCATTACAAATGTTTTGGTTACTCATTCAGCCAAATAGAATTGAATCAAAGCCATCATAGCGTTGCCCAAAGTGGCATTGTCTGTAGGAGTATTTGGGCATCAAGTGCCAGCTCCTCCATTTTGCAGGCAAAACTTGGAAGTTATACAGAAGTGATGTGCCGATTCCAAAATTTGTGCCAATGTTGATTGTTCATTATCTAGAATCCACTCAGGGGGCATAGGAGAGGCAGTAGGGTTAGGTCAGTTAAGTTTGTGTCTATTCTATGCTATGAGGACTGACAAACCAGGTGGAGAGCTGTTAAGTTACCTCAGTTACAGATAGGCATTCAGGACTTCTGTCTTTTATGCCCACTTTGCATTTTGTCAATTTTCACACCTTGTTCACTATCTCTGTCAACTTATTTTTTGTCTTCCTTTTAGACTTTGTTTCTATATGCTGGTTATGTGGTGTGGGAACACACCAGTGCATAGAATCCACATTTTCTATAATCCATACTAGATGGCACCCTTCTTGTCTTTACTGCTTTTGTATCACATTTCATGAGGATAGAGAGCTTTAAACTAACAAACTAATACAATCTATTATTTAGAATATTTATTGGCTTAATATTTATGGTAAGTGATGATCGTAAAAATAATGCCGTACACATACAATCATGAAAAATGCAGCAGACATACAAATTATTCTCTGTAGCATAGACATTGAAGTCGTAAGCTTGTGAAAATGATTTCAAATTATTCCAACAGCTCCATGATGGGTGCACCAGATGACATGCATATTAACTTACATGCTCCTATTTTCTAAACTACACTCAGCAAATAATTTCTATTAGACTTTTGTTTTCAAATTTCTATGTATGATCTTGCCACCTGAAAAAAAATTATAAATTCTTAAACCATCCATGAAACTCGAACACAGCCAAGTCTAACAAAAGATAATAAATTGAGGTACCAGTCTCAACTATTCTTTACATTGCAACTTTTGACATGAAACCATTGTTTTTGATTAAAGCCATTTTCAAATTATTGTAGTACTGAAATGTGTTCAGGGCCAGTTTAATTTGAAAATATCTTAATGCTATAAGAAAAATGAAACTTCAACACCTCAATCCATACAGACCTTAATGCATACTTATATATCAGTAATGGTAACACTTCAAGAAAATGACAACTTTATCCACGCAGTATTCACTGCTACTCTGATGTATGACAGAATGTTGGCATCACAATAACTGCCCAAGCAGTGTTGCTAAAAGTGAACACTAACAAGTATTGAGTAAGTGTATGCTCCAAATGTAGTTGATTGAGCCTGTTTGTGGCTCAAACTTGAAAATTAATACATCAAAAAAAATGTATTCATTAGAAACCACCCAAGCTTACAAACAAGGATGCACTCGTACAACCTTTGTCTAATAAAACATAGCTGATGTGTTGATGAAAACAAATTGTTTTGTTTAATAGTGATGAATGAACATTAAAAAATTAGATAAAAAACTGTACATGTACTTACAAACAGGCAATAATAAGCTTCACACTTAATTAAATGCCAATTTTATGAAATCATTATCACTTTTCTCCTCAATCCTATGCATTTCGAGTGTAGTAGGAATTGGCACATAATTGGCGATATTCAGTATGCCAATACCAATTCCTGCATAAAAGTGCCACTTCTTGTCTATACTGATTAATTGGCACATCACTATCATACCGTGTTCAAAATCTAACGGTATAGACACTGAGTCAGTGACAGTAGGTATAACAACCTGAAAGAATCAACATTTAAGAGCAAATACAAACTCAAACATTGATCAATTTTAGGGACAGATATTAAAATGTGACAGTGCAGCTCCAACATACCGTTCAAGGAGTGTACAACAATATCCATTAGATTGTACTTTTCCCAACAGATAGGATGCTCATTGCCAGTACTGTTCCTAGTTCAACACCTTCAGGCTTATATTTTACAGAGGGTCCTAGGACTATATGAAGGGTTTAATTTACAAAACCCTAATGGAGAAAGTTATGGATTTTGCAGGAAGGGCAGTTGATGCTGCAACACTAATTGCCAATGATCATAAGCACTTTATCATGTCTGGTAATTGCTTCTACGTAAGTAATAGACTTTTGTTGACACAGTCTGTAAATATTTTGATCATTATCTAAACTCCAATTCCATGATATAATTCATGCAATTAATTAACTTCCATCACTTACAACTCTAGCAACTGACCCATCTTAGTTGAATAGACCTTATTCAGTTTCAAGATTTGATATCTCAAAAATGATAAATGCTTAGATCTTTGCTTATTCTTGGAAATTAAATTATATTAGGTTCGTATATCTACAATCAAAATTTGTAGTTAATTTTTCAACACGCTGTCCTATGTTAGAGCTAAAGCACAATTGCAAAACTGTAATGTAGCACATAAGTTTAGGCTAATAGTGGCACATAGTGAAGACCTACCTGTTATCAAAATATTTACACAGCAGCCAGATGATTATTGGTAAATTATCTCTCTCATTATATGTAGGTAATAATACTGAATATTTGTCATCCATTGTAAATCTGTAAAACAAAGAATAAATTAATCAATTTCCAATTCCACAGATGATTTCAATTAATAAAATTCATTTAAAGATCTCTTTAGTATTTGTCTAAAGGTCAAGAGAACTCTTACATAGCAATTAGTCAAATCATAAAAATGTCCCTCTGATGACATTTATGAAGCATTTATTCTATTTTTTTAGAATGGTGAAACTGAATAATAATTTTACAAATTATGGAGACTAAAAATACATTTACACTATTAATAAAATATAATATATGATCTATCTTCTCAAAGCTCTTGGTTTCAGTCATTTAATGAAGGTTATAAACTTGCTACAAATTCAAGGGTGATTTTTTTACCCTTAGAGCAGTAGAAACTAGAAAGATGTTACAATGGCTTTTAACCTGTCAATGTTATAAAAATACTTGACACTGAAGTCATATCTTCATGATGTTTTTCTGCAGAAACACAACATGCCTCATAGGAATTAATCAAAGCAACTCTGCATACTGTGATGGCTTCAAGTCGCTAATGAAAGCGCAAACAATACCGTCCTTTAAATGGCACACTTAACATGAAGCCATTACTGGGTTGTATGCTCTTCTACCTTAAAATGGTACAGAAAAATACCCAGTTTTGCAAAAAAAATTATAATTGCTGGTTGATATTTACTTTACTGTGACTAACTGCACAGCACACCCTATTCATCATACAGCCTTCATTGAATAGGAAGGAATCATTAATATTTGTAGCAGAAACCCATTTTCCAAAGATTTGTGACAAGAAAGATTATGGAAAATTAGTTTATATTGTAGAGCCTATGCCAAACTCTAATGCTTTCTCCCAGTTGTTACATTAGGTTTGCATAGGTTAGGTTAGGTTAGGATAAGATTGTTAGGCTAATTCAACATTACAGAATGTGATAGTCCAAACATGTAAAATGTAATTTTTACCCAAATTTTAGTACAGTTTGCATCATAATGCTGTATTAGTATGAGAACAGTTCAAATATCTTTCAATAAAAAAGTTTCTGGAGTTTGAAACCTTTCAAAAATATGTTCCCACTACTATGATCCTTGTACAGCCTTCATTTGTGTGTCATTGGATTGGAATTATTTTACTGAGTCTCAGAAATCTATTTTCAAAAAATTTCAATGCATATAAAGATATTCAAACTGTTAATGAACTAACATGTTAAAATTTTACAAAATCTATGGAATTTTTGTCACATTTTTACAACCTTTCATTGTGTTGCCTTGTATGAAACAAAACAAGCCTTTCCTAATCTTCCCTAATGTGGCATAACCTAAACTTAAGCCTAACCTAACCCTAATGCAACCCTAACCCTAATGTAACTAACCATCACTAACATAACCTAATGTAACCCTAATGTGATTGGAAGGAAGCACAAAAGGGGGAGACGGTTGTACTTGAGCGACATGAAGTAATTTTTCATCATTTTATCATATCATAAACCTATTGAAAATAGATTTCTGTCATTAAAGGAAAAAATCCTACCCATTGATACCAAAATAAAAGCTGTAAAATAAATAGATCTCTCTGTGCAGTTGGCTGCAATAAATTAAATATTAATCTTTCTTTTTATATTTTTGATGGCACCTGCAGAATAAACTGGCGAATCTTTGAATAAGTAAATATCGAACTGAGAGTCGACGCTGCTCTGGTCCTCAGTCAAGTAGCAAATACAGGCTATTGTGAGCTGAAATGAGTAGCAAAAATGCTACATTAACGCACACAACCGTTAATAAACATTGATCGGAAATAAAGGCTCAAGTAATTTCAACCTGCAGGATATCTTTCATACATTAGTCACTACCCTCCAAGCCTCCACGTACGACACCACGGTGANCGGTGACGTCGGCGAGGCGAGTCAGGCGACGTGTAATTGACATACAATAATCCGGAAAAGTGAAAGGTTCTAAACACAAAAATGTTCCTATAACCTGAAAGCTTTGCCACAGATCAGTTACAAAAGAAGCGATCTGTGGCTTTCATCTTTTAAGAATTATTCTCTTACAGTAACATCAAATTTTTCATTGTGAAATAGCATGACATTCATGATAATGTATGGCTCCATTTCAGCTGCCCATAAATTTGCCAATAAATAAAAACTAAGAATGTTAGGATGTTGAAACATGTTTTACTTGGGAGAAGAATATTATTACGATACCACATTACTTAACATCCCATTTATGCAACAACTAGAAACATATTTTCTGGGTCGGTTTAAAATCCTCAATTTTTTATCACGGATTGTTATGGTATAGTGAAACGAACATAAATTGTGCAGGTGAACGCAAGGAAAATGTCAGGTGTAACATGATTACCAAATTTTAATATATTGAAAATAGTTCTAGCAGTCTTTAGATTAGTCAATGATTCTGGTAAATTGCGAGCTTCAGGGCGGTTCGTTTGTAGCATGCACATTTGCATCGGTGAACGAGTAAAAAAATATTATTC
>VOMN01030274.1:0-18723 GCA_014899125.1 Orchestia grillus
TGGACCGTGCTCGTGTGAACGCACGACAGCTGTGAGAGCATGTAATCTAGTGGACCAGTATTAAAGTATAGTAACAATATTCTGGCAAAAAAATGCAATAATTAATCCTTAAGTTATAGAATTCTGGACAAGCTACTATATTACTCAAGCTGGCTGGTCCGTTGCAAAAAAAAGCACCGTTTGCCATTCTAAAAATATGTGGTAATTATATTAGTTTCAAATTATTTTCTTTCAGCGTTTGACTGAGATTCTTAGGTGATTCAACGGACGGTAAGCCGACTAATCAAGTAACTCACGTCGACTGGTCGACCCGTCAAATTCCGTCGGCGACTTGACGGAAAAAGGCAACTAAATTAAACCTTTTCTTAGAATGCAAAGTGATGGCAAATGGTGGATTAGCTACCTTCACACGACTGGAAATTTGAGAACGGCTCGGCTCAGGAAAATGTCTTCCCTGCTGTGTCTCAGAGCTGGAGCTGAAAGCACATTTGCTTGAGAATCATTTCTCAATTTTATAAAATGAACGTAAATTAGTGGTGATGCAAACACACACAAACCGAGTTTCAATGCGATCAGAGCAAAAACATCGATCCTGAAAGAAACTAGGAAATGTATATTTGGCGAAGATCTGTCTTTGGTAAACGATTAGTTATTGATCCGTTTTTTATTTTTTGCTCAAAAATTGAACCGAAAAAGATTTCATTTTGTCGAGAGCACCATTCTTGAAAAATAAAACGTCAAGACCAACCCAGTGGATGGCGCTGCAGAAAAAGGGCTGCCCTCTGCAGCAGCAGTGTGTAGGAAAAACGAATTTAAATGTAGACTATACGTGGCTCGAGGGCTCAAAATCGGACGCTTCCGAGCTAAAAAGTCCATGCGCTTTGCGGGGGCCAAATTTTTTAAACAAATGCGTTTGAGAGCAAATAAAAAGTTTGTTTCTGAGGTTTTCGCTTGCCCTTTCGTTTGATCGTAGCACCTCTAAATTTTAAGCGAAACACTTCACAGTCAATGCTCTTATGGCGAGCATTCGGAGTGGTGCATTTCTACTCGAAAAAATGAACAAGATACGGATATGAGGCAGCTACACAAGTGATTATTTCGTTTCAACTTACCATGTTATGTCATGATAGCCCACCGTGACACTTCCGACACAAATTAACTAAACTATATAGAAGACTTTGTAATGCAATTGCTTCATGTTGTGTTCTTACGTCATTAATACCAGATACAAAAGTACCTGTAGTGTCACAATGGACGCAAAATCCCTCACCAAAAAGACTCGAGTGTTTCTTCTCGTCTCTGATAGAAGTAACTTTGATCCTACAGCGATGCATCAATGCCTTTTGATAAGAATACCATAATTCTCGGTAGTAAAATGAATTGGATACAGTAGAATATACAGAGTGATTTTTAACGATCTCACCAAAAGTAATCTATAGTACCTTCTGGAAAAATCGAAGGATTCTGAAGAACTGATAAGTAACAAAGTTATGAGACTTATCAGTTTTATTTGATTAAGTTCATGAAGACGACATTCTTTATTTGCGAAGGCTGTTCATCACGGTACCGGGGAGTTCTGGTTCAATTCAGCAGATTTCTACCTCGATGGATGCCTTAAGTTAGTGTAGATATGCTTGTTTACCATGGTAAACTCTTCCCTTTAGGGATCCCGTAAGGGTACAATGATATAAAAAAAAATAATGATGTCTCACAATATCGTGGGTGCTGTGTTTAGAAAATTCGTTAGATATAATATGAGTTGATGAATCTATTTTTGGTCCCCTCATTAAAAATGACCTCGTATTCTGAGTCCATAGCGTGTGTTCAGAGACGCTTCGAAATAGTGGTACAAAAGCGAGCTTTACATAATAATAATAAGCACAGATTATTTCCCCATTGTCCACCTAGCTAAGATGACTGAAATTCTAAGAAAAATATCACTCAGGTTAAGCATAAAATATCGTATCACGACCAGTATCCGTTAATCGAAATGGATCCGAAGTGTAGGGAAATTCTATGAGTCAGGCAAATTGATTATACCGTGCACATTACCTGTATCTTTCCTCTTTTGTCTTTGGTACAGTGTACTCCTATCGTATAAAGATAAGCCCTGGGTAAGATAAGAATTGATTCAGAGAGAACGTAATTAGTCAAGTTTTTAAATAATTTAGTAATAATGGAATATCGCCTCCTAGGCTCCGGTTAAAAGGACGTTTCCTGATAAACAAAATTCATCCTTCAACAACATAAATTGGGGGTCCCAAAGTTTCCCCGTCCTTCACAAGCGGTGTATCGAGGCCGGAGTGCCGTTTCACGACACCGACACCGGCCACGACTTTGGACCGACTTTGAACACCAGAATTAAAATACCTAGAAAAAACATTGATCAAAAAAAATTATTTCTTTTACCTCTCATTTCTCACCCATTCCACTTACAGACCTCAAATTAGTTGCAAATGAAGCCTCATAACTTTTTCCATGCGGACACGCACGAATAAAGTCCCTCGCGTGAACCCCCCAACACGAATAGGGGGACGGTCCCCCTACCACGTGCATAACACCCATTTTTGCTGCCCGGCCCATTTTGACCTAATGCATTTAGACGTCTCAAATTGGTCTCAAATTAACGCTTTTCGAAAGGCCTATCTGAGGCGTTTCACGGTTTTTGTCCTTGTCTTCCCTTAAGTGGGGGAAGGGACCACCCCTCAAATTTTGAAATTCCTTTCACTCCTCACCCATTCCACCTAGTGACCTCAAATTAATTGCAAATGAAGGGATTCCTTCTTTCTGTTTTACTTCTTTCTTTCATTTTCTATAACTCGCCGCTGGCTTAGCTGCGGGTGCTCTCAGCGACTTTAGTTCACT
The DNA here is from genome assembly GCA_014899125.1 of Orchestia grillus. NCBI lineage: Eukaryota > Metazoa > Arthropoda > Malacostraca > Amphipoda > Talitridae > Orchestia > Orchestia grillus. Next base: position 2,866 of record VOMN01030274.1, read on the forward strand.
AGTCACGTGGGCGAATTGGCGGCAATTACCAAGCATTGATTTTCAATTTCGATCAACGAATTTAGCATCCAAGCGTTAGGTTTACAGACAATCATTCTCCAATTAAGTGAACGTTTCTAATCACTTTTCCACAACCCAATCCACCTGCTCCATCAGCGTTCATGGTGCTTGATGAAAAATTTTCTCGCAGAAATTGATTCGATATCTCTTCATCAAACTTAATTATCCCACGAGTGCACGATCCTGCCTAGAGGTGAAAATTTCTATTTTTCGTGCGAGGAAAGCTGCGGTGGGTTGAAGCGTTGTTTTACCTCCCTACCCAGCGCATATTCCGCAGGCAACTTTAGTGGCCTTGACATCGAAATTCAATGCAAACCGCAAATGATGTCCAAAATCTTGTTTTGCTCACCTGATGCTATTGTGCTATTCTGACAATGCCTATAATTGGTAAAAATGAAAAAAATCGGGATGCTGCAGCTGGTTTCGTGAATGCATTATGTATAAAGTTGTATAAAATATATAAAATGTACTATGTATAAAAAATTATTTAAAAAATTGTGAAAGACATGTTAATTGTCCACGGTGTAATTTTCGAACTACATGGAACGACAAGGATTTCCTGTGTGAAATAAGTTGGGTGAAAGAAGAAGTATGCAAGTAAGCTTCTGTTATGCAACGTTCGTCACAATACCATAAAGAAAAGTGATACTTGCATTATTACACAACGGTAAATATCGAAATAATTTGTGCTAAGGCACAAGTTTACATTGATGGATCAATTCTTACGTCGACTCGACTCAGACTCTGTGAAACAACAAACTGGGACGCCAATTCTGCGACAATTCAGCCTATCTGCTGTTTTTGTACTGCAATGTTAAGAGGTAGCAAAAGTTTGTCTTTTTTTCAATCATCATTTAGGTAAAACATTATCAAGAATTCAGAATGGGGTCACAAAAATGCGAACTAAACTTCCTCCCGTGTGAATCAGCGCTAGAATATCCATTAAACGAAATTAAACGAAAAAGGTAAAAAGAAATAGAACCTTCCTCATTTTGTTCACTAACAAGATGAAATATTCCTATTTTGAAATGAAAACAATTGTTTTTAGAATGCTACTGAGAGTAACCCTCGGTCATGGTGAGCGCTGAGACATGTTGAGTGAGCGGTAAAATGGACCGAAAATAGCTCTGAATTTCTGGCGCAGGACCCCCGCGAGGTGCCCCACTGAGACTGGCGGGGGTAATGGGGGGCGGTTGGACGGGCATCAACACGAGGGTCTCTGAGAGGGGGGAGGGTGTAAATCGAATTCTCGGGTCTCGCCGTCGCGCGAGAGACGCGTCCTGCCCCAACACCTCACGATGCAAGAATTTCGCTCAACAGTAGAGCGGCAAAATATCTCCCATAGTAATACTGATTTCTTCTGAACTTTTTTGCTGCCAAACTCACTCGCTTCATTTGAAAACATAGCTTAGGTGTGATTCCGTGAAATTTTTGTTGTTTTAAGAAAAATATGAAATAATTTTTTTTGCGCAAGGTGTCGGTGCCCGAGTTAAGCCTGTTTGATAGAAACTACTTGAAGCTAAAATCAACTATGAATTGCTTCCCTGCCAAGTAGTTTAAGTAGTTTTGGCTCAAGACCGTCATTTTCGCTTTGTCCAAGATAACTCCGCAATTTAATACCTTCATCCCCAGGACAGTATCAAAATATACTTGACCCGGCCTAATCCTTTAATCGTTTCGCCTCTTAAACACCTCGAAATGACCCCACACCGGCGTCGCGCTGTGCTTTGGGGAGCCTATCGACCATTACTGTCAGCTCGGCTGATCCGACCTCAGTTTATGCCTCTTCCTACGCCGGGCAAATCTCAACCGGTCCTAAAACCTATGTATCTTTAAATCCTCATTCCGCATTTGGTGTTCGAGATTCTGATGCAGATATCGGTTAACACGTTGACTACGATTCTCCACACAGGTAAAATTACATGTCGACAAATATCTCTAATGAGAATTTAAAAGTGAAGGATTTTGGTTCCACAAATTTGGTTACTCTATTTTTTTTTCAACCAGAACTAACTTATTCGGTTGATGAACGCAAATTTGAAGACAACTCAAAAATTTGTGTTTATACATGATAGTGCTTTGGTTACATTAGGTTAGGTTAGATGATCGCGTGTACCATCTATGACCCACTTCGGAGTCAAAGTGTTAAAAAGCATTGGATGCCCTGGAGGGTCCTGAACTAGACTAAACGAATGAGGTCTACACTCCGTCCTCAAATGCAGACATCCAGGGGCCCCTGCAACACACACGGCTGCTTGAAATATAGCTAAAGAAGTTTGGTAAAGATATAAATTCTTCGGGAAATAGAGATTCAAATAATTGTTTTGTGGTTAAATGCGTAGCAGTAGCTAGGACAGTCTTATTTGAACATTTATTCAACTTAGAGAAAGAATTCAGAAAGAAAAGCAATAAGTAGGAAGGACCGAGAGAAAAATGCCGTTTCTTTGGTATATCGCCATTTGTTCCAGCTGAGTTCCAAGACTAAACAATGCGTAGCCGCAGCCAGCGCCAGTCCAGCTGTACCAGCTCTACTATGATGCATCGAGCCATGAATGCTATAAAATTTCTTGTCATAACGCATACATATGAAATAAGATATCGATCACCAAATGGGAGAAATGATCGCTTAAATTCATATAAAGAGGTAAAACTATGCTCACGAGGTAAATTGTTGTTTTTAAAATTATTGACATTTTCCTCCCGATTTGTGATGCTTGTGTTACGATTGATGCCCTACAACCATGCTAAATAAATACAAAGTGTTAGAGAGACATGTGTGCATAGCTTGAGCGATTATGTCGCGATATTCCACACAACAAACCTCTTACCAAAGTGTCCCGAGATATCTCGTGGCCGTGGCTGTCGTACACACACGCCACTGGCGGTGGCGCGCCCCCCCCCCCNTCGTGAGGGCATTGGTAGATTTCATTTTCATTTCATCATTTGGCTGCTTGGAATGATAACTCATAAACCTTATTGTGCATGATCGAGTGAATACAAAGTTTCGTTTTACCTAATAATTTAGGCTAAATCAACAGCCGCGATTTGGGAAGTACTTCCGTGTTTTGGGCTGAGTAATGGTTGAAAAATGGATGGACCATTTCATTAGCAGCACCTTAAGTTCCGAAAATTATTAGAATTATATACAAGGGAGAGTTGAAAAATGTAACATTTTAACAATAGCCACTTAAGTTCCATAAATTATTGTAATTGTGTGTGAGGAAATGTCGAAAATAAATCATTTTACGAACATCAAATGAAGCTGCAAAAATTATTATTATGATAGCTTTACGATGAGAAATTGAGAGCAGGTAAAACGAAGACGTCAACTGCATTTTAGGTAAATAAACAATTCTGTTCTTTTCCGGAACGTGAATTATAATTCGGTGCCGATAAAATGAGCTGTGAAGTTAGTTTTTTTACAAAACCTCTACGTTCTAAATTGAATATACTACTAAATAAAGTGTTTCAAACATTTCACCTAAAAAATACGCTAGTAATAGGAAAAGATAATATGAAACGTTTGCTTTCAACGATTTCATTGTTCACATGTCAGTTTGACCAGCGTGAACATTTTGAGCTCTAGACTTCAACCTGTCAATCAGTGTTAAAGCACAAAAATGGAGTTATAGAATCTGCCCTACGCAAAAGAGCAAAGCATCTTTCACCCGACAACAGCTACCGCGCAATGAAAAATATGTGATCGAGATATAATCTCATATATGCGTGTGAGAATAAAAGTTCGATATAACGCTACAGAATCATATTTACTCATGAATTTGAAGGAAAGTATCAGAGAATTAAAAACGATATTTGCTTCCACCAGAACCACAGTTATTGAGTGATAAATAAATTCTTACTCCCGCTAAGTTCAAAAACGCTTGAGTGCATTCATTTCTTTCGCGCAAATATCAAAAAGCATTTTCTTCCGAAGTGAAGATTCGAAAACAATCATTACAGTTCTAGGAACCTCAAAGAGCATCGGACACATGTAAACAAGAGCAAAGGCAGTTTTTGAGAGCAGAATCAGGATGGATAGGCGACCCATTACTCTCCATCCCAGCCCTGAACGCTGCGGCGGCAAATGGCGCTTTTTAATGACCTCGCAACGAGGCCCATTCGTCTCAGCGACCAGCGCCGTCTAATGACCGCGTCATTCTTACTCTATGGGAAATTGGAACATAATATTTTCGTTTCTGTCTAACATTATTCAAGACGCAAAAAAGTCTTTCTTTTTTATTCAGCTCATCAGGTTCCACTTCTGAGAAAAGTACACTCGCTCGTTGATACCAGACTTGGAGGTAGAATTTTCCTGAGCGTGCTTCGTTGAAACAACTCGTTGAGCCCCAAGCACAATGAGGTAGAAAAACTGACAAAAAGAAGCGCCGTTGAATCTGGTTATTCGAAGTTCATTCATGCCTGGGGGTATGTGATTCTATTAACGAAATGAAAGAGTAACAAACTAACTATTCTATTATGTTATAGTTCCATTAACGAAATGATAAGGTAATAAACTAACAGTCTTTAAAATTTTGTGTAAAATAAATACATGTGTTGAACAGTCCTCCAAATTCGAATTTTGAAGTTAAACATGACATGTAAAACCGAGCATAATTTTTAATTATTTTGATTAAATGATACAGTGCGGTTGTTAATCATAATTAAAAACCATTGTAAAATTAGGAACTACAGCGAGTATAGTGTATTCACGTGAAAATTGCTGCTGATGAGCTTGGGAGGAGAACAGGAAATAGGTCGTTTTTGAGAATCTCATAGAACTGGAACTGCCCTCTAAAAAAACGTTCAGAACTCGAGGTTCCGACGCATGCTGCCTCTTTGGAGACTTTTCATGACAAGACCTTTTCTCTTCCTGACCTTGACAGCAATAATGTCAAAGGGCGCCTTTTAGGAACCGTCTTACAGATACCCCATTCTTTAAAATCTGCATCAGTGATCTAGAACTACTAAAGGAACTTCATTCAATGAGCGACAGTACTGTCCAAGCTGCTAAGCAGCAAAGACATCTTGGCGTAACCACAACTAAAGGTCTCAAGCTTGACCGGCAGAAAAAATTATTAAAAATTGTAGCAGAATTTTTAATATCATGTGAGAAATTTTGATTACAATTTTAATGACATAATACTTCCTCTTTAAAAACGCAAGTCTGAAAATATCTGGCATATGAAGTGCAACTCTAGACTCTGACCCAAAGACGAAACATCAACAACATGGAGCGAATTCAGGGAAAATCTATAGGAGTGATCCATTATCTCCGGAACTTCAGCACCAAACAGACATCAACGGGGGAAACTTTTCTTACTATTTCCTGTCTACTCGCGTGTCTGTGCGTGATTTGTGTCTGGCGACCTGGAACTTAGGGGAAATTCTAAAAATAGGTCACATGGCTCATTTCTTGTGCCATATTCTATTCTATTCTGCTCCTATATCAAAAGCATGTGTTTCGAATACCTTTATAATCTCACTTGGTGTAAATGCAGGCTAACTTAATGCTTGTGAAGTTACTAAAAGGCACATTTGTTTTCTTTTCCCTCAAATAACTGTAGTTTAAAAAATTTAAACTAAGATACGCTTACAATAGACTATTTACGCAAAATTCATCACGGGCGACACTTGAATTGAATGAGGCCTTGAGGTAAATGGTGATTACAAGAACTATTGTAGAAATGGTGAAAATTGTAAAAGAAATTACGATTCATCAAAATAATTCAAAGACAAAGATAATTCTTCCAAAATATCCCTAAATAATGACTTGAAAAACTCAAAATAGTCGACATCTGTCAACTATCCTAAATTCCATACCTCTATCAACTCAATCTTCATTGACCGCGAGTCCATTCACAATAAGTTTATTGAAGGTTTGAAATTTTTACAGTTTAGTTCATCGAAATGAAGAGCGGTTTTTGGCAAGCGACACTTGGTTACATGACTGAAATGGATGAAAAACGACTACTGTAACATTGCTCATTTTTCAAAGCATGGGGGGTCCCACAAAAAAGTACATCGGAGTTCGAATTGATATGACTGCAGAAATATTATTTTTTTATCCATGCAACTGGTAGCCTAAATACCTGTTCGAATAACAGGTTCGAATAGTCGAATAACATGTTTGTTATAGAATTGAATTAGCTATAATATTTCCGCAGTCTTATCAATTCGAACTCCGATGTACTTTTTTGTGGGACACCATGTATTGTGGGAATAGGAACTGATGTAAGGAGCCTTCGTCAAGTTGAAATATTTCTGCACAAAAAGCGATGGCGTGAGGTTTTTGTAAATGTATAAATAACTTATCGGTTGTTATCAATTATAAAACTGTTTGGCGAGTTGGAAAAAAATCTGAAAGAAATCCTGATAGAATGTTTAATAAGAAAATTAAACAGTACCTTTCTTTGAGCCAACTAGGAAAATGAGGCTTATAAAAGGTGAAAGATGAGCGGATGTTGATGGTGTAGACTAGAAGAAGTTTTGGTAACGGATAAAATATGAAGTCAGTTCACCATACAAGAAGTAGGCGGGTTTTGGCTCTAAATAAATACACAAAACACCAACAGTTGCACATCTGGAAGTAGGTTTGCTTGAAGGTCTCAGCAGAGGCTCATTCGTTGTCTACAACACGAAAGTAAATCCATTTAAATTGTTCATAATTTCCCTTGATTCGTAATTACAACATAGTAACAAGCGAGAATATAATTTATTTAACAACATTATTTGCTAATGAACATCCCGAAAAAGTTATGGTACAAAATTTGCATAATCTGTAGCGTCCATGCAGTTACGATTGTAATATATTACAAACAACATGGGGACTTTACAAATTAACTCAAAAATTCACGTTAACCTTTATACTTTTTTCCGGAAATTATTTTACGAATACTTTTACAAAATATCAATAAATGACTTTTAAACTATTGTCTACGAACATTGTCGGTCGTTTTCTACGGCCTACTTTAACGGGTATCAAGTGAATATTACTTCGGACAACATTTTGCTCATCAGCAACCGTAAAAGTTTATTTTTTCTTCGGTTCCATCTGAAAAAAGTTAATATCGTTAGTTTAGTTTTTAGTGACGTTTTATTACAAACCAGAGAGCAAAGAAAATCTTACCAACCTCTACATCTTTAGCGACTAGGAATAAATTAAACCGAGAATGAAGGTTTGACCATAACTGTTATTTATAGTCCAATTTTTTATTGTTCGATAAATAGATAAATTTGCAAGCGCATTCCCTCACTCTGTTGCTTATAAATCGGAATATATTTTTCTCAATTTAATCCACTTAATTGCGTAATTGAAATATTTAAAGATTAACATCCCAGTACATCAGCCGTTTTAGTATTTTCGGGAGGCACAATGTTCGAACCTCGAATTGATTTACCTTGGTATCTTGTGAGTGTCTCCTGGCTAACAAAGGGTCACAGTGGACATACCACGTACCCTAGCATTCCCTCCAATTTTATTTCACCAAAAATTCAAACTTTAATCAGGAACCTTTGAAGAAAGCTTTTATGATGAAAGTTTCTCCACAATCTCTCCATTTTCTTCCGCCCCGAGCGTGAAATTAGGATTCATCGTACAATTTCACGCCTGCTGAAGCCGATGCATAATTCAGAGTTACTCTTCACGCTTCACTTAGCGCTCGCTTCGGAGAGTTCAACGGCGGCTTTTCTTGTAACCCAAAATTAATTATTTGACATACCATGGCTTTTCGTCTATATTTTTTACAAGCCTATTTCTTCCAAGTAAAATTTAAGCTTCACAAATTGACGGTACATTTTCTACGATTGCATTTGAAGTTCCTCGAACTGAAAATCATGTTCCTCTAAATGAAAATTTCACTCCTCCAAACGAATCTAAATTCCCTCAATGTAAGAAAGTTTCTTGGGGTGAAAATCATCATTATGAAATTCAGTATCAAGTTTACCAAAACCGGAATCACTTTTTCGAAGTTAAAATGAATTGCAGTGCTGCAATTACTTCCATCTGAGTAAATATACCATGTGAGAGTTTTATTTGCGAGTCAGCGAAACAAATCACAATTTGCAGGCCACAACATTTCTTCTGCAATTGTACACATTAATACATACACTTTTTTTATATATATTTTTTTAATAATTTGTGCTCTCGTGCACATCTGTGCATTGAATTTAGGATTTTTTTAATCTTGTTTGTTTTCTACTCCATTAAGCAGCTGAAGGCGTTATTATGGCAACGCAATTCCTTCTGTTTGTACATAACATACCTTTGTTGTTACTGTTCTTATGGACAACATAAGCTCCCCGCGCTAAAAATTAGTCATCTATTGTGTTCCGAGCTCCAGTGTACTGTTCTTTGTGTTTGGACACGTTCAAATGTATCCTAACCATCAAAGCGAGGCGTTCGCTCGTCAGCTCAGAACAATAGCAGCAACCAGGGTGGCCCGGTGTACGTGACCTTGTGATTTTGAGCCGAATAAATATTTCCATTGTATTCCCCGCAATAATGTGTCTTAATATATCGGTGAATTAGCTCAGGGTTATATTTATGGGTTCGTCACTTGTTTAACTAAAGCTATGCAGAACCGTAAATAGCAGGTTAGAATAATTTAGATATTATTTGGTACCAAAGTTTTAAAAACTGGCGTCGCTTCTTTTTGAATTTCCAATTGATTCTCACCAAGCTAATGAATAGATAAATTAATTAAGCAGAGCGTTCGCGTGATGTACGGTGAGCGCACACTTGCCGTACTTAGGTTGACAAAAATACGACACGGTCTGGTTCGCAAAATTTTTCCTGACGCACAACACTTATGGTGTATATATATGTGCCTAGTACGTGACGGACGTATGGTACGCATGCATTTATCAGAAGTGCATCGTATTTTCACGCGCCGTTTGGTTAGCTTGTTGTAGTCGGCCCTGTGGCTAAGTAAAACTGCATCGGCGCTGCTCGAGAAATGTGTATTTCAGAAGAAGGATACTTGTGGAAAATAACGGATTAATTTTACTTTTTTCATATCCTGGTAATTTCCAAAACAAATGTGGCACTCGACAGTGAAGCATTTTGCTTGTGACGACACAAACATTGAACCTGATGGCGACTCCAGCTTATACCATGTTCACTCTGGCGACTGAAGTTAGTCAGAATTTACATGAACATATTGACTTAATCCACCATAAGCCCAAGCCAGCCGCACCGCAGTGTTCGTGTTTCCGTACGACAATCTTAATAATTTTTAACCAAGTGTTAATGAAAGCATAAAAGACAAGTTTCTAACCCTTTACCCGCTTGTGTTTAGTACTAAACATTAATGCTGACTGACCCTCAATTTTAATGATCGGAGATTTTCTATCACATCTCACCCCTTCAATTGGTATTAGTTCGGTAGTGTTCCAGAAAATTTAGCGCAAATAAGTTTGAGTACTCCCATTTCTTGGGAGAGAACCATTGGTTGTGATATAGGAGAACGAATGTGGGTGATTATTATATTCCTATTGGATGTCTTTCAGCTGCGATTAGTTCTTTCAAATTCAATACGTAATATTTCATATCAGGAAACTGCTAATGCAAATATTGACATGTATTAGACAAGCTTTTAGGCAGATAATTAAGATAAAGACTCGTATAGTTCGAGTTTCAACCTAGGAAGAAAAAGCTCTAAAATTTTCAGACCCATTCCTCGTATATTCGATTTATGAAAATTCAAAAGTTCATTAGGAAATAAGGAAAATTTTAGTTCCTTTGTCTTCCATTGATAACTAACACGAGGGAGGATAGACCAGATGGTTATTGATTGAAATTTTTAGGAATAGGAAACGCTTTAAAATCGAATTCAATCGTAAATGGAATGCATACTCGCCAGGAAGACAAATTTTCAATTCTAAGAAACAGTGCCGCGATGCAGCGCTGGCTGATTTTGAAAAAGAGAGAAGTTGAATACATGTAAATCATTTTTCGTATGCTGAACAGCAAAGTTAAAAAACGATTTTCTTTAATGAAAAAACTGTTATCAAATGTTAACCTGAATGGTTTACGCTTTATGACCAGAGAGAGGGCTTTTAGCGTGTGCCACTAGGGAAATTAAACTAGGGTGTGTGCCACTATTATTTAAAATTGATGAAGCTATGGACCAAGTTTGGTGACTGGCATTGCCAAAATCAACTTTAAACTTTTGTCAAGCTTGCCTTGTGTCTCACCAGTGACGCGCTTTGCTGAGAGGTAGCCTTACGTAGCCCGTAACTTTACTGACAATTTTCCACACAGGAAATGCATTAGATTTACTCTATAACTGACCAGACCTAAGGAAATAATAGGATAAAAGAAGTAACAGAATATGAATGTTCGAGTCCATGGAGGCCATAAAACCAAAATAGATGTTCAAGTGCAGATTTCCTCATGGCAGCTACATATCGCTAATCGCTTTGTATTTTTATAATTGGTATGGCCAATTGTACATCACCGGCTCAGAACGAGGGTATTTGCACTTGCATTATTCGTTCACCCTCTGCAAGTTTCAAGTAATGGTATTTGCCTTCTGCAAGTATTTGCCTTTTTTACATTTACCTCGTGCAAGTGACGTTTGCATTTGGGTCGGCCGTGCCCTCCCTTGAAGTTCCATGCGCCGGTAACTCCGTCACAGAGAGTTCACAGATCGCCATTAGCTGGGAGCTCTCCAGGGGAGGCTAATTTCTCATTAGGACAGCAGTGTGCTTGACACCTTAAATGCCTCCCGAAATCTAATTCGTAGATCCATTCCAGACCAAAATCTTGTTGCCAGTCAAGCACCAGTAAATTAGCATGTCACGTGCCATTCTCCTCGGTGTCATTTAAATTCTCGATTGTATTTTCGAGCAAGATTTTTACGAGCAGAAATAGAGCAGAAATAGGCTCACATAGTCACGGTGTATTAACATCATAATAATTCATTATCATATAAAACTATGGTAAGTTTAATGTTGTAACCCAATTTTTAAATAGGATCTTTCGATCGTTGTGTCCAAGTGCCAAACTTTAATCCTCATTCAACGTAACTTGGATCTATCTGTACACAAGTCAAAGTTTGCGTACATGGATGCAGTCATGCACGGATGACGACATCAAATGAAGCACGCATGCAACAGTTTTTGCGATTCCATGTAAAGTTTAAGATGAACATTTGCCTCAAAAATTTGAGGGTTATATTTTGCCACTAGAATGTTTCAGACGTACAATTCATCATGCTTCCTTTGTGAAATGACGGCCTTGAAGCCACTTCAATTAATGTGACGCTTCAAAATATTTTTCGAATATGTGTTATTTTGTATATAACAGATTGCATTACAGCAATCTTGCTATTCCGACGTCTTATGTCGGGAAAGCTAGAAAATTTTATACAAATTAAATTTATCACATACACTCATTATTGCACGTCTTTCTTCCGTTAGACCTTTGATTAGATGAACAGTAAACTAGTGTGATATATGAGCCCCATACAACAATTGTACTCTCAATCGCATGAATCAGATATTTAATTTTGATATTTTGTGGATCCAATCCAGGCGTATCTCGCCGTAGGATTATTTTACGGTCCTGAAAAAACGGGAAAAGAAGTAAAAAGTAAGAGCGAAATGTCGTATAGCGAGACACTCCTGCACATTATACCTGCTTAACCTTAACAACTGAAATCGTTCAGTTAAGTTAAAATAGTCCTTGTTGCTTTTAGGGGGGCTTATTTTTTGAGTAAAATGGAGTAGGTGACGCTAAATCGGTCGGAGGCTCAGGGTTACCTGTACATCGTATTTCATTGAATATTCACAGCCAATATTCAATGTTGCGAGTTCTTTTACAACTGTTAAACAATGTCTATCATCTTCTATCATTTCCTTCGAAGATTTGAATTTCTCTTATATCTGCTCAGTGAGATTTAGAACGTGCGTGGCAGGAAGGAAAGTAAAATTCAAATTCACAGTCTCACCAATGCTTATTTCAACCGACTGCTTTACATAATAAAACCATAGAGTTTTCAAAATTATTATCAAAATTAGATAAGTTTCACATTAATGCTAATGGTTGAATTTCCTTAGAGACGCTTACCACAAGTCGTAATACTATGATTTTCTATAAAATAACTTGATCACTAACTACAGCGCAATCTTTTGCTAGCAATTCTTATTCAACTTTATTAATTGCTGAAGATTGTACGACAAGAGATATATGTCTTCACCGATGACGAATTGGAATCAAAAACAAACTCTTTGCGAAGTCGAAGAAGTAAAAAATTATTCAGTTATGAATTTCCACAAGCAACATCAAACTATCATTTTTATTTTTCTATTACCTAAAGGTTAAATTAATCGGCAGAATGACATTGTAGTAGACGTGGAATAGCCACGTGTGAGTTTATATATGAAGAGCGACTGCCACAAAAGATCCTCTACGACATTTCATGAAGGCTAAAAATTATCATAAAATATGTGGTTAGTACTAGGTAATTCACTAGGAATGAGATAGTAAAGAAAAATCGTAAAAACATTTAGTTCGAACGTTTCGAGCATGTGCTCATTTTCAACGAAATCTGTAATGAAATTTTTTTTATTTAATCAATATTGCCAATATGTGTTCCTCATTCATATGTGGTTACGTCTCAGCAGCGAGAGAACCGAGAACCCTCTCCATTTACGTGTAACATACACCTCGCTGTTAACAACTTCTCCCCTGAACTCATGGTACGTTACAAGTTGTGTTACAATTTACTCGTCATTAAGTCCGTCGTGGGTCCCTGTTTCCTTCTTATTCGTTATACTTTAATTCATTATTCCCGGGAAACTCTTCTAGTTCCTGAATCTATCTAAAAGCCAAGGTGCTACAAACCATTCTGGTTTCGTCACACTTATTTAGGGCTCATATTTCCATTAAAAGGAAACAAAACGCTTAGCAGTAAGAATTTGTACGAATACAGGTTCGATTTGGCATTCCACGAAACGATTGTTTTAATCTTATAGAAGTAAAGAAGGTAAACATGGTAAATAAAATAGAGTTTTACAAAAATGTCTTTTTAATAGTAATATCGGCATAACACACTTTGATTGTGATGGAAACAGTCACCCACCTGTGAAAGTTTTTACAAATGAATTATGTAACCACCGATCGATTCTGAATGGAAAAAAAGTCAACGAAAACAGTGAAGTGGCATGATGATCAACTTAACTTCAACTTCGATGTACATAGTGTACATCAGGAGCCGTGAGTAAAACATCGTTGAGCGATGAAATGTAGGTAACCCCTGTCATTCTGTAGCTTTGTATCACAATCATAAGGGTGTCATACTTATGAAAAACAGTCCAACAGGCACAGCAGCTAGCCAACTCATGTGAAAGTTGAGATTATACTTCAAGCACAGGCCTGTGAGAAGCAAGTTGTACCGTCCAGCGACGAGGGAAGTTTCTGGAAGGCGCTGCCAGAGCCCTCGGACTCGGACAGTAGGTGCAGAGAGAGAATGAGGGCTGATCGATATTGACGCTCTGAAATTAGTTAATAAGCTCGTTCGTGTCTTGTTCTTGGAAGGATGTCTCCTTCGCTTAGGTTGATTCAGGCAGTAGGAACCTTGTTTCTGTAGAGGAGTTTCCCATGATGTAAATTTGCCTACACATTTAAGAAATTCTCCGTAAAAATTCGGACGAACAACAGTCGTACGTCTGTTGAGCATGAAATACTTCATCTTTCTATAGTTGCAGCAGCTCGTCATAAAAATCCCGTTGAATATTTTAGACAACACCCGTTGCACGGCCCCACGGCTGCCAGACCCGAGGGCCAAAAGAGGGTGGGCGAGTGAGAGCTGGAGGCACACGAGGGGCGCCGTCAGCAGCAGGAGAAGAGGGACACTCGACTGGTGGTTACTGAGGCCGCCGTCGTGGTGCATGGCCGCGGGCTCCTTCTCTGTAGGTACGCGAAATTCTAAATTCAAAAATGACGTTTCGTATGAAAAATTTCCTTTTCCAAGTGTGAGATAGTATGTAATTTTTCAACGTTTTTTGACGTTCTGCTGTCGTTGTTCAATATTTCTGCAAATGAATTGCTTGTGATCTAAAATGTGCGAACAACAATGCGTTTGTCAGTGAAAATGTTTTAGCGTCATTGAGGGTAAATTTGACGTACTTCACCTCACCCAACACGGTAATGCCTGAAACATCGCTGCCGTCGACGCAGCGTGGCGCGAAGTTATACGGCAATGCAGTGAAGAAACTCCATTGAATTCGGTGAAGTAAATCTTACTTCAAGTCGGTGAATTGAACAGAAAATCGCCCATGGGATTCGAAAACAGAAAATCTGTGTCTGTTTTGCGCCAGCCTTCACCTCGGCCTCTGAACTATTAAATAGATGTAAGGTTCATGCGAGAATTGAACAGCACTTTCTCGTCCAATTTTACCTTTGAACGTGGGCAGTCACGTCAATCGGCGCTATTGTAATAATATTTTTAGATCTGTGTTCATGCATTGCGATGAGTCTAGACGCAAAAAAGAAAACTTCAAATTTTTATAGAAGCCAAAATTTGGAACCCCGTATACCTTGACGACGTTATGAATTACATGGCAGCCTTGATGAATATTTCTAAGATTGACAGCTCTATTGCATTGGTCAAGTGGCAGTATTTCAAAGCTATGAGTCCCCGTCGAGTTTAAATTCATGTAAAAAAAATGTGACATGTTAGGAAGGACCCTCGTGCCTCTAATCAGAAGGCAGCAAACTGTACAGCACGTTTGTATAGACAGTCACTATTTAGGGTATCTGTACTCGCATTATTAACCCACAAGGGACCAACTTATTTGTAAATGAACGAAATTTCACGCAAACAGTCGTTTGAATTTTTATCCAAGCTTTGATCGAGCCAGTAATAATTTAAGACAAAACCATTTTAGTTCCGTTGTCCCCCCAGCGCCAGAAGCCAAGACGCTACATAGATGCGTGTGTGGCCTAGGGACGCAGCAGCCTACATACTTAGGCCTACAACCGAGGCGTATCTCCTGAAACTAGTTCATTACATCCCTTCTCCCCTGTAAAGCTGAGTTGAATGACTTGCAGTAAATGCAAGTAATGAGTGCAGGTGGGAGCTCACCGTGCAGCACGTAGACCACCACCGAGGCGGCGGGCAGGTCGCGTGGGTGGCACGTGTAATTGCCGGCGTCCCTGGCGTCCACGCGCTGCAGGGACAGGCGCGTGCTGGCCTGGGGGCCCTCGTGGCTCATGAACAAACTGAAGCCGCCGCTGGAGACGAGACAATTCAAATTACGTGCCTCTATGAATGGATTACCAGTTTTAAAGAAACAAGAAATATTAAGTTTTCTTTCTATGGGTGGCCCAGATTTTTTCTGTAATTTATGAAATGGTTCATGGATATCGATATTTTGCTCTCCTAAGATAGCTCGATGTTTTTGTATTTAACAAAAGCTTATAGTTTATTATTATATTATTAAACAATTCGTATCGAGCTACAGTTAGCTGAAACAAGTAATTATTTATTTACTGTCAGTTACTAAATATCAGTGACTAGTTTCTTTCAATTTATTGAATAAGTAAAACAAATTATAATAACTTCGATTAAAACTTTGTCTAAATTTTTAGTCCACTGGCTTCACACGAGACTGATAATAACATGTCTGATGAGATTCATAGCAAAAGATAATAAGAAGATGAACACCGCACGTCGGATGGGATTCAACCCGACTGGATTACGAAAACAAAAAATTCGTTTTCCGAGCCCTGCAGCGTCCACCGCCCCGTGCAGACAGGCCTCACCGGGCGGTGGTGTCGTTGAGGACGGTGGC
>VOMN01030286.1:0-21159 GCA_014899125.1 Orchestia grillus
ATATCCATCAAACAAGTAGGCACACGACAGCAGTCAAGGAGAAGATCTTGAGAGTTCGTTATGGTGACGATACAGCGGAAACATTATTAAGAGGAGAGAACAATATCTCTTTCCCACTCAAAAAAATTTACTTTAGGATTAATTTTGCAGAGAAAAGACGCTTTTTTAAGTGCTTTTCTGGGTGAACGAGCAAGAGTCGAATGCAATTTCCCACGGTGTTGCTCCCACGGCCGAAAATTGCTTGTTATTTGCTTGGTGTGGTACGGCGGAGATACCCCAGAATTTCTCCCTAAATCTACATAGTCGACAATAATAGGAAACTACGTGCAGATGCAGCACTCTCACCTGTCTCGCTTCTACATAAAATGACACAGCACAAACGTGTTAAAGCATACAACTATTTTCTGCATAGAACCTTCGGCTTCGTGCCCCAAAGTCCGCACTATAATCAAGCCAGCAGCTGTAACAAAATTGCCAAGCCAGACGAATTAAAAGCCGAGTGATCATATTCCATCAGGTATGACAGGTAGCGAAGTCAGGCCCCTGAGTGAATAAATGGTCCATGTTTTGATTGTAGAAAAGGATAGCAAATATTGTTGAACATTTCATACAAATATGTAGTAGGATCAAAAAGCATAGTCTGTAATTACCAAACCTAATACGTTTTTTTCTAAATTACTTCTCACCGAGTGTACATTCTCTCATCATGAATTTCTGATTTTAGAAAATCGTGTAAAATTAGTAGATGCGTCTGTGGTGGCGAAGCAAGGTCTGTAAATCTCAACATAACCGTTCAGCTGGTAGAGAAACTTTAACTCCGTACAATCTACCTTTAGAGAACAGCGTTGCTGTCAGGCAATATTCCGCGAAAACATTTGCGTCCCAGTACCTGTTCACGAATCATCTTACATGGAAATTTAACTAATGGTCATTAAAAATAAATTTTTCTGTACGAATTTCTTTTTAACAAAACATTATCATCAGAGCTGACCTACAAGTTTGTTTTTATGGAAACATAGTTTTTCATTTACGTCAAAAATTTAATTACAGCACCGTGTGACTCGTGAACAGTGACAAACGTGAGAATTAATTTTTACATACCTTTTAGGCCTAAGGGTAAATACCGCCCGGCCATTTCATTGGCACATCCCCGCACACTTGACACAGCAGTCGTGCGTGATGAACTCGAGTGGAGGAAATCTGTTGCTACGTGGCTACTGCAGCTGTAATCAGAGCCTATTGAATTTGAGTGCTGTGTGAAGGAAGTTGTCAGTACGCTTTAAGCAACGCAGAAAAGATTAAACTCCCCCAGATCATGCCAAGCAAAGAGAAATTCTATTACGTCATTTTTATCGTACCGAAAAAAACTACGTGGGAGATAAGTACCCTGTATCTAACCGCATTCATTGTACACGTCTCTAAGGAAAGAATCAAATGCAATAGCGAAAAATTTGAAAGGATACTTGGGGGTCAAAATGGGTATAACTGGCATGATCAGCTATCGCATACCGTAGACACAATAACGCAAGCTCTGAGTCAAGTTTGATCACCTTTCATCTCGAGAAGCCTTCCTCTTGTAGCTGTAGACATAATAATGGCGGCTCTGGGTTTTGCTCCCTGGCCCGAGGCGATGGAAATAACTTCTTAGTTAACTTTCCTGAGATTGCAAGCTGGGTCAAACGTGGATATAATTTACCTTAGGGCTTCCCATGCAAATCTGACTCATTGACGTTATGGAAGATTAGCCAAAAAATACATGGAAATTATTATTTTCTTCAATGAAATGAAATTGGCATGGAGCCGTTCATCTTAATTTTCTAGTGAAGTGTTTTTTAATTATAATTTATTCACGACATGGGGCTGCCGCACAAAATGCGATCGATTCAGAATGAAATTTGTAGACTCAATCCAAAAGTTCGTGTACGCAGCACCAAGCTGGAGTTTACCGAGTCATGGGATTGTGATGTGCTTCGATCCTCCTGCAACTTGAGCATACTAATGAAAAATGAAAATTCTGGGAGAGAGGGGACTGCAAAGCCGGTTCTCTGACAACTATCGTTCTTAAATAACATACTAATGTGCTGGTTACACTTATTAGGTTTACATTCAAGTCTGTAAGTACCATTATCGTATAAATAAAATTTTAGTAATAAGATGAATTAAAAATTTAAGTAAAACTAGACCCTAAATTATTATTTTGATGCGGGGTTGGGAATGAACGACTTTAAGTGAGCGTGTGTAGACCAAAGATAAACTAGGCGTGTATGAGCAGCTGCTGCTGACGTCTCTTTGAGTAGGAGGTGCACAGCTTCATCAACACGAAGCGGAAGTGGGACACGTGCGAAAAGCATAAGCAGATTGTGGCTCGCAGGACACAGAAGTCTGGTGCAGAACTCCAACTTTTGACGTACGTCACGCCGTCCCACACACACAAACTTGGCGTACTGAACTCAATAGCCGACTAATCCCTCATTACAGGGTGACACCCACCTAGCTGATGGGAAACTCACTTTAGACTGTGATGCCCTCGCGACTGCAGCCAGCGTGGGGCTGGATACGCTCCTGATACCTCTAATATATTGTGGTACGTCAATACCGCTGATCATGAGCCCAAAAGTTTTTTTAAGCATGCATACTAAGCGCCACTTCCCCACTCATTCTACAGAAAGGATTTTGCTGCAATCCTTACATGAAAGTTATTATTGAGTTACGAATAAGATATCAGTCAACACTATTTCCATAAATTTCTCCCGCTCCAAAAAATTTTATGATAGATCATGGCTCATATGTATCTATCCCTCACAATGTTTAAGATCTCGATTCAAACTACTGCGCGAGTCTAATGTGTTAAGGCCCTCACTTGTCTCGCAAGCTCCAGCTGAATGTACAGTACGCGTGGAGTGTCAAGGTACTTCATGTACTCAGCGCCTGGCCGTGTATTTATCCACTGTATTAACTTCAAAGTTATTTTAAGGGTCCGAAAGTTTGATATATTTAAGCTTCATCCACAGCACCGAATCAGACCCTTACCAGCCATGTTAACCCAATAGGCGCCGGATTACCGGCTATATTAACAATTCATGTTTTTTGTGCGTAACCAGTCTCATTAGACTCTAAAAAATTTATTGTGAAGATTTTAGGCTTTCACTATCATTTTTTATAGATAAAAAATAGCGTCATATTCATGGGACGCTGGCGGAATATGATGTAATTTCGTTAAAAAAATTTTTGGAAATAGTTATTTATTTCAATTTTTCTACTACATCCGCATCTTCGTTGTGTAGCGATTGGTTACACAAAATGATTTCCCTCGTCTAATCGAATAGCTTTACTCACTCTGCCTTCTGAAATGCTATTCTTCCGTCCTGAACGCTTGCGATTTGAAGAATATGGTTTGAAGAGGTAACTCAAACCTATTTTCCTGCGCGCATTCAGTAGTGGTATTTTTTCATCACCGGATGACTCTTGATGAAGGCGCCATGTATTCATGACTGTAATATTAACTTTTTAAACCGTCCCAATAATGGGACGCTGGCGGGTAATGGGTTAACATTGCAGTTGCTTAAGTACTCCTAATTTGTTATTATCTACTCTGTCGTGTAGACAGGGTACCCTAGACGCCGTGACATCAACGGTAGTTCAGCTGCACAGCACTTGTCACCCATACCCTAGTTGGCGTCAGGTACTTACTAGAGGAGACTGTGAGCGTAAGAGAAACCTATGTATGTCTTTTTATCAGCTTTAATGAGAAGCTGTTTTTTAAATATACATAAAATGATTAGATTTGACTGATAGGTGATTATTTCATGTCTCATGCGGAAAATTGCACAACATTTTATTCAGTATTGTTGTAATTCTAGGCCTACATTTTGCCTAAAAGTATCATGAGCTCTGCGCTGCGCTCTTTAGCGCTAGGAAGTTATTTTCAACAGCTTGCATCTGAATGCAACATAACTTTCAGCCACCTCATGCTATGTACGTGCCATCAGCTGCTACGTGTACGCATTCAACACCATCCGACACGCAGACTTAATTATGTATGAAGGCCCATCGATTTCATTCGTAAAGTGATAACTCACAGCATTTTGAGTTTGCAGATCTTAATGAAAATAGTATGGTAAAGAAAATTGCTGAGGAACTAAATACAAACTACAGCTTTCATTAAAGAGATGGCAATGCTATGAGCAAAACATAAAACACTTTAATTGCAAATACCCTTTTCAGAATCTAAAACAAATGAAGTTTGGAAACCTTGCTCTGTGTGACAAGTTAGTCTTGCTTTTCTCCATCAGCTATTTCAAGTACAATGGCTATAGAACTACCATATTTCCTCCATCAGCTATTTCAAGTGCAATGGGCAATAGCGCTACCACATTTCCTCCATCAGCTATTTCAAGTGCAATGTGCAGTAGCGCTACCATATTTCCTCCATCAGCTATTTCAAGTACAATGTGCAGTAGCGCTACCATATTTCCTGCGCTCGTTTAGATTTTATTGCGTATTAGAATTTTGCGGACGACCTTCCACTGGCGTGAGTATTTCTGTCTCGCAATACGAGAGACAACTCGCAGTACGAGCAAGGTTTAGATTTCTGTCTCGCAATACTCGCAATACGAGAGGCAACTCGCAGTACGAGCAAGGTTTAAATTTCTGTCTCGCAATACGAGGGGCAACTCGCAGTACGAGCAAGCTTTAGATTTCGGTCTCGCAATACGAGGGGCAACTAGCAGTACGAGCAGGCTTCACATGAATTTTTTACTTTCAGTATCATGTTTTTATCTCTTTGCGGCAATACCACAATCGTGATTTTGAGGCCAGACCACAAAAATGTGTGAATTGATTATGTTAGCCTTTGACTCGAAAATAGCTTTGCAATGCGTAGGGCCGATAAATAACCGCTTTCGGTAATGAGGTTGAAGAATAAAGCCGCGGACAATCTAGAAACAGAAATTTATTAGTGGACGGATTATACCAACATGACCGAAGCACTTCATTGATGTGAACTTGATTTTGACGTAGAACGTAATATGAAACAATTGTTGAAGCTTAAACGGATTCGTTCTGCGTATATCAATAATGTTCAGTGGCAAAAATTAACTTGCAAAACGAACCATTCCAGAGATTGAGTTTGTCATAATGCAAATTAAAGTCACATTTCGAGGTTGCAATGTATGTTGAAAATTTGCACTACTACTTTATTTTACAAACATTCAGAGCAGTAGTTTCTTTTATGCAAGGAATGCCATAAAATACGTCTTACGAAGCTATTTCTGATGCACGGAAAACACCAGCCCCGGAGCCAAATTTTGCGTTCATCAAGGTTACAGAAATGAACACTACAGAACACTTGATACAAATACGGCGTACAGATTAGACACTACAGAACACTTGATACAAATACGGCGTACAGATTGGATGCTCAAATCAAATTTAATTATACTGTGAGGATAAGTACACTTATTCAATAAAATTCTTAGGACATTTTGTTTTCGAAGAAAATATAATTAACTCTATGGCTACCACGAAAGAAATGCTATCGAGTCTTTCATATTTAAAGGTTAAATCGTTTCAACTCCTGTATTTTACTATAATGTCATTCAGAAGTAGTAAATTTCTTTGCAACGTATCAAGACAACAGTCTTGTAGGCCTTAGAATTTACGTCTTAAAATAATTTTGTCGTTGTACGTAATCTTACGTGCGATGCTAGCACCTCTTACCAAATAGTGAATACAACCCATGGTTTCTCTTAGACTTGTCGATCGACTCATGGCGTCCTGCGGTGGTTCACGCAAATGGAAACTTCATGCTTCACATCGAGTTTACGCAAATGGAAAGTTCATGCTTCACATCGAGTCCACGCAAATGGAAACTACATGCTTCACATGGAGTTTACGCAAATGGAAACTTCATGCTTCACATCGAGTTCACGCAAATGGAAAGTTCATGCTTCACATCGAGTTCACTGAAATGGAAGCTTCCTTTCAGAAACGTGCTCACGACGTTCACTGAGCCACTCTGTCGCTTGCCTCGGCATCTTTTTTGGATAATTTTCTGGTAGAAATACAAACCATTTTCTCAGTTCGAATCCTGAGGTGAAGTTACAAAGATGCTTTTGTCATTTTACATTGGGCTATTTATTGTTCCTTTACTGAGTGAGCATAAATATGTGTCCTGCACTAGCTTGAAATTAACTCGAAATCCCTCTTAATAACGTGGTTCACCTTATAAGGGCGTTCTTCTGCTTGTAAGACGTAGGCGTCACTGGCCAAACCACGCAATAGTAATCTCTTCAAAATATATGTTTCTAAATCATCTGACCACGCAATTCATCGAAACTACACTATGCCAGGCCAAAAATTTTCTATCATCCGAGAGAAATGTGGATGTAACGAAACAATCGAGTTTAAAAGTTTATCAGAGCACTTCCTACGTTGATTTCAACTTTCACTGTATTAAGCATAAATTCTGCAGAATTTTCCAAACAATATAAACCAACATTTGTCCGCAGTATGAGCAAACATTGCGAAAGATCTTCCAAGGAAGAAGGATGAGGTGTTGAGGCTCGCGGTTCCCTCTCCAGTTGATCCCACTAATTTTCGATAGGGTTCAAATCAGGAGAGTGTGGATGTCATTCCATATGAGACAATGATCCCTCCTGATCCCTTAAAGCTCCCTCTCCAGTTGATCCCACTAATTTTCGATTGGGTTCAAATCAGGAGACTGTGGATGTCATTCCATATGAGACAATGATCCCTCCTGATCCCTAATGCAATCGTGGACTACGTGAGACCGGTGGAGCAGAGCGTTGTCGTCTGAAAAATTACCGGAGCCATCAGAAATGTAAAAAATTCATAGACTTGTGTATTTGTTCCCCTAAGATGCTCAAATAATCCTGAAATTTCATTATATTATTGTTCAAGGCTGCCGAACCTAATCATGTGAAGCACCCCCAGATCATAACGCTGCGCCCAGAAGCCAAAGCTGTCGGAGCGATGCATGAAGGATCCAAAGCTTCATGGGCATCCCGATTCACTCCAACTATGCCGACTTTTTGAAACATGGCGAACTTTGATTAATTTCATCACAGCACGTGTCTCCGTTGCCCTACAGTCTAGTCGTCGAGGTGTTTTGCAAATTAGAGCAGTTTCATTTGGTAAGATTTATTGACAAATCGCTGGTGGCCGTGGAACTCCTTTAACTATTTCCTTCGATTCTTAGGGCATTGTGGAACCAGCGATTTTCTCAAGACTTTCGTTGAACCTGCTCGTCAACTGCTGAACACTTTTACATCGGTTTGTTTCCACCAATCGCTTCAGAGGACGCCTGTCGCGCGTATTCAGAATTTCAGCTCTATCACTATTACCACTGAACAACTGCATTTTACCATATTTTTCCACGGAGCAATGGGTCTTCGACAGTTCTAAGTCCTACGGCCATCATTTGAGACACTTCTCCGCCGGATTTGCCCACGCATGCAAACCTATAGCCTGTCCTTCGTCAAAGACAAAGGTTTGTTAAGTAGACTTTATTCCAGCAGGGTTATTCATGCTTGTTGTCGCGGAGAGAGCAGGTGCAGTGCTGACTACCAGTAACGCAGAACCCAACTATTGCTAAGATATTATTTTTTTTAAATTTGTGATGAAGATATATGTAATGAACTTTAAATCATTCATACATTTTACCAGAGTGCAGCAAACTTTTTTGGCCGAGTAGTGTATATTGTTCTTGGTTTAAAATCACAATAGCCTTTTAACATTTTGCGAGCTACAAAATGATTCTGTAGGGATGAATTTTCGTTGTTCTGGCATTTTCACGACCATCTTTTACCAGTGCATTAGTTCTTAACTCCATGTTGTGTGATAATGACGCTAATTCAGATACTCTAACTTAATAATTTTCAATACGTGTTCAGAACATTTTCATATATTTTTCCAGCTTAAAGCAAGCAGGAGGAGTTATTTTGCTGCCTCTGCCCCTTCTCTAATTTACGTGATGGTGTTTTCCTCTGGCCACTTCACTACCATGTGCATCAGAGAGCTTATATGATATCAAACTGCATCGAAAGCTCGGTATTGCCTCTGCATGCTTCATAATATATAAAAATTTGTATTCTGAATTAAAAAAGCGGTCATTTTACTTCAGAATTACGTCTGTCTGAAAATAATGATTTTTTATTCGCTTAAAACATCGTCAAAGTCACGGAAGCTCTCAATGCGCGCAGAAATATGCTATAAGTTATTATAGACATAAAATATGCTACATATTTATGTGTGAATTAATATTGCGACCATATAACTTGGCGAAAATGATAGTCCAAGTTCTTTTTTTCATCTTTACGTAAGATTTTCTTGATTTTACTATTACCGCGATGCCCGATGCAGCGATTTCATCACTCTGTAGAAAAGCTGTAGGCATATTTTCAATGGGAATTAAGCCCTGAAAATTCACACCTCTACTTTTGCAGTCATACAGTCGCCAATACTAGGAGGACCTTATATTCCTGCTTGTACTCGACCTTGTATTCCTGTTTTTGTAAGATCTTGTATTCTTGTTTGCATAGAACCTTGTAGAGTACCTTGTATTCCTGCTTGTACAGGACCTTTTATTCCTGTTTGTATAGGACCTTGTATTTCTGCTTGTATAGGACCTTGTATTCCTGCTTGTATAGGACCTTGTATTCCTGCTTGTACAGGGTGAGCTACAAAAAAGTATCCACTTTTCAAACATTTATTAGTTATTAATTTTTTGGCTAAGAGACCTCGGATTGGTCACATTTAAACATTGATTTGGTTACTTATATCAGTTAAAAAGGTTTTGGTTCACGGGAATAATTAAGGTACAGTTCTCAAAATGTATGTGTATTTTTTCCCTTATACCCGAGGTAACTCATACTGTTTGTTTGAATCATAGACAAATTTAATTTCATTTTACATCTCTGTTAAATCTGTTATTCAAGAAAGTGTATGGATGCAAGACAGAGCTCCATGTCACAGAACTAGTGGAGTACGGAACCGTTTAAACGAAATATTGGGAAAGGGTGCCGTTGGAGTTAGGCACAGACCACGCAGTCCCGATCTGACTCCACGCGACTTATTGGAGGCAATTGAAAAATAAATTTTACGAAAAACCTCCATTGGACTTGCAAGATTTACATGACTGTATCACCAAAAATGTAAACGTACTTAGAAGCAACGCTGGAATAATACGGAAATCATTATGAGAAATGAGAGTCCCTTGCCAAAATGGTCTGAAAACCACGGTGACCATTGGCTGGAATGAAAACACGAATATGGGCTGAAATAAAAACTTCTTTCATTAATATTATTAAATATTTTATTGCAAAAATTCCCAATATTTATTGACTTCCTATTTTTATACTCAGCGTAAATCTAGCAGATAAACTTTGTGCTGACAGTCTCCTCGTAAAATTGGCAAAATGTCACCATTTTTGTGTATTGTACTTCAACTATTCCAGTGGAACAAAAAGATTTTTCCTCTACTATGAGAAGTAAACTAATGTTCAAGATGAAATCCCGCCGAGCCCTGTGTGATAAATACTATCTGAGTAATGAGTATTTAAAATCTCGACCCTTTCTTGTGGCTCACTCTGTGTAAGATCTTGTATTCTCGCTTGTATAGGATCTAGTATTTCTGTACGTACATCTTGTATTCATGCTCGTATAAAACCTTGTATTCCTGCTTTGATCTAAATGATTTTCAAATTCAGTTACCAACAATATTTAATAACGTTTTTGAATATCAATATCACTTTTGTGGCAGCGAGCTAGTTACATTAGTTAATAAATTGGGTTCAGTTGTTACTTAATATGGTGCACTAGTAGACGCGCCTACCAAAAATGGCGAGACAAATGGTGTCAAATTTTAAGGTGCCCTCTTATTTACGGCAACTCTGACATGAAATAATACTATTTTCAGCATCACTGATACGCACTGCCTTATCTGACTGCCTGGTTATACATTTGGATGCGGACCCGGGAATTTCCTCCGATCTAAATCCATAAGAGCATAACAGAAAGACAGACCAAAAACCGAGCAAGCAAGCAACAGTAATAGTATATAGTTGAATAATGACGAATTATTCAACCAAGTAAGTACAACGAAAAATAATCAGTTGCTCGGACACAAAAAACTTTATGAATTGAAGAGTTTAATTTGGACCAACAAGTTTTGTTTGTACAAACAACCAGCTATCATTACCTTGGTAAAATCTGCGGACAAATCCAGGATAAAAAATCGACTGATATATTGTTCTGAGAACTGACGAACATCAATACTCACTCAGCGAAAGTCGATAGTATTTGCATCAGGTTCGAAAAGACGATACTAGCAGTGAAAGTCATTGCACAGCCTTCATGGAAATTAAACGAAGAAACTTGCGTCGTGTCATGGCAACTGCGTGACCTAAAGCGAGTCGAACTCCTATGAACGAGACGACGAAGCAGCTTCGCGACTTACATATGTTTGAATAAGTAACGAAAAGCTTTGGCTTGTTTCAAATTGTTATGTGTTGTCTGTTTACATCCGATCATTGACTGGAGTGGAAAAATGAGGTTTCCTTACTCGCTCAAAAATGATCTTGGTTCATGGCTGCGCAGATGATGTTCCATCCTCATATTTGATTTACGCGCAGAATAGGCTAGGCCCCGTAAAGCACATTTTATCATTTGTTTCATGTTCGTTTAGTTTCATGGCATGTTTTATTTTCCGATACCACTGTTAACAAAATATATTTACCGACATTAAGTCATCACTTCACCAAAACTGCAGTTTTACTGAAAGTTCTCTCAGATCCCTTTGCAAACCCCATCCATATCTATGCAAAACCAATCAGCAATTTTGGTGGCTAAAATAACGCCTCAGTACGGGAAAGTATCGTATTCTAAATTTTTGGTAAATATAATGGTTCTAAAAAATGCTAGAAATGAGATAAAAGTCAATGCTGTTGAAATACTTGGATTATTTTACCTTCTACTGCTGACGGATTTACGCCATTATCAGACTGACCGTCTCAACTCAGTGTTGGCATTTTTAAGAGCAACTATTTAATTGTAGCTGAAGAGTTTCATACACACAACAAAGAGCTAAAAATCTCGAACAAAAAATGTCTGATCGCATTTCTTGAACCAATTCAATTAGGGTGTAACAGAAATTTTCGTTTACAATGCCGGTATTTCTAAAATGACCCATCACTATTATGGATATTTATATGTTAGCCAAAACACAGACAATATGTTTAAAAAATTATGATAAAGGCTTCACACGGTTTTAGCTACAAAAAGTACTTTTTAATAACCTTAAAGGGATAATTTTTCATAAAAACAACTCTCTTCCACATGCGCCACCAGCGACTCAAAATCTGGTTCAGACATTGAGTTGAGAAGTATTGCTGCATCTTTCAAACTCTGTGTGTATTGTTCCATCTAGAAAAATTCCAAGACCTAAAATTAGTATAAACGTATGCTGGAGGCATTCCATGTTTTTTTTGTATGAAGTGCTAATCAGTGAATCTAAAATCCTTCTGATAGAAATGAGTGAAAAAATTTAGCCTCTTTGTTTACTGGATGTCAAAAAAGTAAAAATTTCATTTAACATTTTAAAGATACGATTCAAACGACTATAGGGCTCATATTAACTCACTCTTTCGCCAAAAGTGATCCAGCATCAGTGCAGTTATTTTTTTCAGCATTAGTTTTTTGTTTATACTGTGACACTCGTGGCGAAAGCTTAAGACGATACTCTCCGTGGGGCGGCACGCCGGGGACAGAAGTGGCTGACCTTTTTTGTACGCTTTGTGTGCGTATCGTGCCGACCTGATGCCAAGTGCTGTTGCTACTTAATTCAGCGTCACCATACCACAAATGCTGGTGAATGACAAAAGTTCAAACTATGAATCGAGTCCTGCTTCCTTTGACAGAAATTGAAACATTCTACACAATTTTGTTTGTTTTATCCGTGTTCCTCTTCAGAAATCTAGAGCGATGTCGAGTTTGATCTAAATTGAAAAGCCAGATGTCAGCACGGCCAGTCAGCGAAATGTTCTAATGTATCAGATTCTCTCATAAGTTGTCTGAATTTTACCTTTTTTAAATTGAAAAAAATTTAAAGAAAATTTTATAATATCTAATGGAGCTCAACATTATTTTTATGTTTAGAAGCACTTACACTTATCAAATTTAATTTTATAGAACAATAAAATTAAAATTTGATTGGTTAAAATCCTGTTATCATGGAAGTGCCCGAGAATCATTTGAGGGACATAATGTTTTATGAGCTCAAGAAAGGAAACTCAGCAGCCGAAGCGGCTAGAAACATTCATTCAGTGTTTGGAGAGGAATGTGTGAATGAAAGAACACGTAGAAGATTGTTTGCAAAATTCAGAAGTAGAAATTTCACTCTCGAAGATGAAGATCGAGCCGGACGCCCAGTTGAGTTTAATGATAAGCTTCTTGAAGAAGCCCTTGAAAAAATCCTGCTTTATTAGTTGAGGAATTGCCAATTAAGCTTAGTTCAACACATACAACTGTTCATCGTCATCTTCAAAAACTTGAAGGAAAAGTTCCTAAACTTGGAAATTGGGCTTCTCATGAATTGTCTGAAAACAATCTCAAATCTCGTGTTGACGTCTGCTCTTCTCTCCATTTTCGCCAACTTGTTTCACCCTTCTTGGATAGACTTGTGACTGGCGAAGAAAAATTGATCTTTTATCGAAATGTTAAGCGTCGTAGACAGTGGCTTCATAAAAGGGGAAGACCCCAATCGAAGCCGAGAAGAGAACTTCTTGGAAAATATTTCTAAATTCAATCTGGTAGGACCGCCGAGGAACATTTGACTTTGAATTGTGACCACCGAATGCAACACCTTATTCTCCCGACCTTGCTCTTTCAGACTACTACTTGTTTCGTAGCTTACAAAATTATTTGGAAGAAACAGCTTTTGCAACGCAGCAGGAGGCTGAAACTGACATTTTTAAGTTCATCGAATCAAACCAAAAGAATTTTACAATAATAATATTAATAAGATTGTTGATAGATGGAAGGAAGTCATAGATAATCAGGAAAAGTACATTCATGATTGAATGTCTAGTTAAATATAACATTTTTCCACTTGTTTTATTTATTCAAAATTCGGGCAAAACTTATGGGATGGCTTGTTATTTTCATAAATAACAAGCGACAATTTCTTTAGGAATCTGAAATGAAACTAATAAACGAGTTAAATTTCCAAATCATATTGAAAGTGTGTGGGTAAGCGATAAGTTTTACACTAAATGTTCGCATCATAGACTATTTTACGGGAGACTCTGATTCGTTTTGCTGCAAATAATAGAATGTTTTCTAAGGTAAAAATTTATTTGAGAAAATATTTTCTTCTGCATCAAATTTTATGGTAGACATGGAGCCTTTCAGTGATTCATCAGAGGGTAAAAATAAACCGTAAACATGATGCGCGGCGAAATTTCCGGAGTAAATAAGCCATTAATGTTTCGGTAGTAAAATAGGATAATAAAATATGGTTGAATATTACATACAACTATAATAAAAGTAGTATCACGAAATATCATCAGAGTCTATTTTGAAATGTGTCCTGCTTTGCCAGGAATGCTCTCTGAAGTCTCCTTCTGGTACTTTTTATTAGTGCAATTAACTTCCCGTGCAAAATATTTATCCCATATCTTTTTCAGGGACAGTTTCAAGTCGTTGGCAGAGGCATGTAGCGCGATGCACAGGCATCAGCTTACAGCGTGCATCAAACACTGTAATCCGGGGGATTCAAATTCAATTCAAATTTTCGCACTCCACAGTTTAGCAAATTGACGTCACACCGCGCCTGAGTATTTTGGGACCCGTGAGTGGGGACACCGTCTTGCTGAAATCTGAAATCATCTTTCTTGATATGTTTCATCACTTCACGAAGGGCAGGAACCAAAAATTTCATCATTGTATGATTTCGAATTTATTTCGCTCTTTCATTAAAGAAAAGTTGAGGGGGGGGGGGAGACATGCACGTTTTGGAAACAGCTGTCCAAATCATGAACGAAGTCCTGTTTTTGACGACGAAAAATATTTCTGGAACCAACTGGGATGTCTTCATGTTATTTCCCGAGCGCTCCAGCATTGTTTTACCTGCACTGTGAACAAATTTTCGTCAAGAAAGTAATAAGAGCTTCTTGTACAGTTAATATTATGCTTCATGAGGTCTAATTTTCAAATTTTTCTCGCTTAAGCTGCTTGGATAAGCATCGGAGTGATGTGATATATTTTACGTCCATTGAAATTCTACATTTAGCACTTCTAGTTTTTTCTCTGGGGTATTGTGTGAAAGAATAACTTCTATCAGAGAAAACAGGATATAATTTCTTCATATGAGTGCTATTGATCGTTATACGTGTCTGATGTCCTTTCGTACAATCCTTCCGGAATTTCAGAAGAAGCTGATCTTCGGCTTGTATCTGTTCCTGAGGTGCATGGAGGTGTCGAATTCATTTCTAGAGTTCATTTCTGTGCATCATTGAGTTGTTGGCGCTTTTTCAGCTTAAAGGGAATCCATGTAAGACCATTTTTCACAATAATTCTTGTTGAATTTTAGTTTATATTCATTTGTTTTACCGTTTTACATAGATTGCTCTGGGTTTCTCCTCTCGCATGCGCGGCCTTCATGACTTTGGAGGTACTAGCAGACCACGGCCAAGCCTCTTTGGAGTTCGTTCATCGTTGACAGAATCAAGTTCGTTGAATCTGTTCACAGGGTCGGAAGCAATGAATTTCGTCACAGTTGAAGGTTTGTTGGTATTGAAGTTCAGCATTCCCGCTCGCTAAAGCACAATTGAAGAGAGCTTGACGCTAACTCATTCCCTCAAATTATAAAACTAATTGTCCGTAATACCTGGTTTAAAAATGAAAAAGTTCATAGTTATAACTTGATCAATAATTTTAAGATAGTAGGGGATTTAAACTATTATTGACTTTTAAGTTTAAAAAGAGTCAAACTACTTTTGTTCCAGGCCCTGAGATTCCAACCCTCATATGTATTAGTCAGCAAAGAATCTTTGAAATTTTGCCGAACATCAAATTTGGCTTCTATATTTCTGGGCGTAGTGAGCTAAATAAGAAATCGTTCTGATAATACAACGGTTTCCAATGCTAAAGCGCTAATATTAATAATTCTAATTTATTTTTCCGTAGCATCTCAACATGCCTTAAAAATACTGCACGAACGATCAAAGCTGATCTCCTTTCCTCATCTGACAAGTTCGCAGCGCACGGTAACATGGTAATATAAATGCGTGCTTAAATACATGAGCTTGAATGAAGACTGTCCTCAATCCCACTAAGCAAACTGTCTCAATTAAATATCCCAGAAATAAGACATCTGCTGATTGTTTCCTCGCCCAAACGTTGTTTCAACTCTGCTGTCTTGTGCTTTCACTGCGTGAATTTTTCTAGGTCTCGTCTTTTTCGAAATGTTTTTATTAACTTTTCAGTTTTATCTAACACGATCTTTATACAATGTTTTGATATCTTTGGTAACTTCAAGTGGTTGACTAAAATTAAGCGAGTCAGTTCTATAAATTTATTCTGCAAAAATAGAATGTATGAATTATGTTGCGTTATATTGACCTATTTTCAATTTATGTTAAGGTAAATTCAAACAAGTAACAAATTAGGTTACAATCCTTCGCATTTTTTGCTTTTTGTCAGTAACTTCGGTCTGCTGATTTTTATTTCAGTTCATCTTGAAGTTAGCCTTTACTGTCCATGGCTTCTCACCCAGCGATATAAATGAAAAATTTCAAAAACAAACGCGCTTGCTGTAGCATGTTTCGTAAGTGGCGAGCACTTTCTATTCTCAACTGTAATAATTCGAGTTAACTCTGTATTCGTCTGTATTCAAGACGTCTGTCTCGAATGCAGATGCTCTCCTCAAAGCCAAGCTCATGGTGTATTTTGACCGGCTTGCGTCCTATGGAAACTTTTGTCTGCTGAATACGTTATCAGTGGCGCACTGTCCTGGATGCACACCGCTGAAGTTACCTCGCATAGCTCAGAGACTGAATTTAAAGTTCTGGGCAAAGTTTGGCCATTTTGGAGGACTTGAAGGTTTTTCCCTTCCATTATGGAGCGCAGTTTATTTTTTCGCTGATTCAGAAAGTCAATGTTACAGTACAATTTCAGAGGTTTTGATAGAATGAGCGAGTGGCTGGTCCTTACATCTCTGGCGGAGGTATTTTAGAGATTTGTTAATGATCAACGGAAATGTTCATAAATGTCATTTACAAAAGTAATCGCTTTTCATACACTGTGAAAATAAATACTGCCGGATCTGCAGTGGAGCTCAAAAGCCGTCTCCATGCACATTCCATACAAACTATAACCTTCAAAATGAGATCGTAAGACTTAGGACTCAGATAGAGTCGCTCAATTTTCTCAGTTTCACACGCCATACTCTCAGCGTTATTCTCGTCTTATTGGTAGATCGCAAAGAAACGTCGTTCATTGCCACTGCAACTAGCGCAACTGCATGCTCCGTATGTTTGCTGCATGAGCCACATTTATATGAATATGCAGGTTATTCTTTCGTAAACACAACTTGCTTTTTTCCTTCCGTTTACTCATGTTAAACGTCCCCATGATGGGAAGGAGGCTGCACTGGTTGCAATAACAAAGGTTTCTAGAACTTGCATTCAAAACTGAAGCATATATCACAATCGTTAGTTGACAATAACTGGTTGAAAAAATCATGAAGGCTGGTTGAAACATCTTGGTCCTAAAATAAATATTAAAATTATTAGAGCTTTCGAGTGCATTCTCCACCCATCATCAGTAATATCAGAGAAAAAGAAATCCACAAATCTTAAAGTAAAACTATTGCATAAACAGATTCTTAGCCGCTTAAAGTACAACATTAAAGTAAAACTACTAAACACATGAGGAAATGGTTTAATGTTTGAAGTGGTGTGGAGCTCGACGGTCGTTAAGGGAAAGTCTACATTTATAAACAATTTGCTCTCAAGAGTCCTCAGGTCCGCAGTGGCTGCCGGCTGAATTATCTTGAAGTATGCATTCAATATCGGATGCTCATGTGCTGCTGCATGATCATATATGTACTACTGATGATGAGTGGTGAATACACTCGAAAGCTCAAGTGATTTTTATAAATATTTTGACACCAAGATGTTTCTCCCAGCTTCGTGATTTTTTTCATTTTACTCGATCAGTTTTATCACAGAAGTTCAGAAAATGATTTTGAAGAAACTGTGTTGGAGCAGTTCAACACGTTTCGGAATAACTCTAGAATACATTACCTGACTGGATCTATGCATGTTCCAAAAATTACAACAGCAATGACTTCTTTTCTGCCAGCACACTCGGCTTCTGTACGAAAATTCTTCCAGATATTTCAATAGTCGACTCATTCAACTGCATTCATGTACAGTCAGTACTATGCTTCATGAGCTCTAATTCTCATATTTTTCTCGCATGAAATTATTGGATTGGAATCGGAGTAGGGTTCCGATATATTTTACGTTAAAATTCCATATTCAGCACTTCTAATCTTTATCATAGATGTTGAGCCAAAGAGTAACTTCTATATCAATGAAAACAGGATGTAATTCGTTTATATAAGGGTTATCTTATGTAATCACCATTTTAGGCTACTTTAGAAATATTTCACTGAGTAAAAAGGTTAGTGAAGGTTGATTTCAAGTGCAACAGTCCTACGCAACGTACTCGAGTACTAGCACCTAATTCGAAACTCGCACAAGTTCAGATCCTGCTAATGGCATAGTTTACTCTGTGGTGTGTTACATGCACCGCTGAAGTGCGATTCAACCTTTCAAAATCCAGGGGCCCCCAAGTTCCAATTTCTGCAGTGCCTGTTCGCTTGAGAGGCCTGTGGTGCAATGATTACAATCTAGCCCGTCGAAAGTTTAGCCTGTTTTTTGCGAGTCATGTGTGGGGATCTACCAGTCATCGGGACGCGAGCGAGAGAGACCTACATGCAACCCAGGTCACTGTGAGACACTGACCTGTCTTATACAAATGGGGGATGCAACTGAACCTTGTTACATGCATACCTGTTTTTTTTATAAAGCCCCACCTGCAACCAAATCGTTAAAAACGCAATTTTTATTGCTTTAAAAAATTTAAAAAAAATTTACATTGCGGAAATTAAAAACAAGGATCTGGCAACTTGGTTGATAACTTGGTTACAGAATTTGGTTGTTAGGAACACAGGTCATGCCCAGGCTCAGTTAGATTGTTCGAGCTTCTGAGATCGGCGGTCAATTCTCCTGTAAGACTGCTGTTCGATATGTATCAGAAAGTTGTACTCATCGCCCATCTGGAATTCAGTTTCTTTGAGAATTCAAAATTAAAAGATAAATTCAATTTTCATAGTTGACTCATACACTAGATCAGGAATCGCTCAGCTCTGATCGTAGAATCTCACATCGGTAACTTAATATCATTTGCTACGCGTTCAACGAATGAATGTCGTCTATCTCAGGAATGTCATTCACCGCTTGCAGTGCCTGACTTGACATGAGTCAGCGTCGGCTCGATGCAATGAAGAGGTATCGCTTCGTACATACGTCCCGCTGGGTTGAACACCCCTTGCATGCAATAAATTGTAACAGTTTGGTAATGATATGCATGTAATCACCGCTCATACAGGAGTTAAAAATTGCATTCCGCTTAGAAACTTGACTTATTCATAGGTTTGGGCTTATGTCGTAGCTATATATACCTTTTAAATTAAGCTCGGGTACTTTAAATAATACTCCCTTTGGTCGGAAATAGTTGGTCCATATTAATGTTGAAGTTGGTCGGAAATATTTGCTCCAAAGATTTGTAAGCCTTTCAGAAAGGATACTTGCAAAACTACTGGTTGTAACAAAAAAAAAATTTTATTCTGTAATCCGGCAAATTAAAATGATAATGTAGAAACATCGTTGAATAATATTTTTAATAAGATGAGTAACAGAAGATAGACTCTACAATATAATTAAATACATGAAATTGATACTCTATCAACAGAAGAAACACTTTTGCCTGTATATTTAATCAATACTTGTTAATTTATTCTTCAATCATTTTGAGATCTGAATTGAATTGGAAGAAATAATTTTCTTTCAAATTATACTTTAGACAGGTGTTGAAGCCTGTAATTGTTGCCACCGTCAGCCAAAGTAATCTGTTCCATTTACAGCTGCAAAGTGAGAAAAATGTGGTTCAATGTTGATCTCTGTAATTTCTCAAAGCTATCTGTCAATGCATCAATTAATTCATCAACGTTACGTGGTGTTTTTGATGTTGAAGGGATTGGATTGCATTGAAATAGCCGAGGTCAAGTGCATTCAGATCTGGACTGTTTCGATACTGGTTAATTATTTCAATATTTAAAGCCTCATTTTTTCGACGCTTCCTAAATAAGGGATCAGTCGAATGTATTTGTGGTCGAGCATTGTCTTGCTGAATTTTTATAGTGTTTCTAAGCGATGCTCTTGGGTCTCTGTCAACCCCTCCATTCCTCCATTCGTTCTCGCCCAGATTTCGAACGCAACACTTAAATCTCAGATAGTGAGTAGTCGTTATTAAGTTCAGCCAATAATTCCGCTGACCTTAAAATTTTAGAACCCATTTTTATACATAAGCAAAACTCGAACCTCAACGACATGCAGAGAACGCATCTCCTTCTCGATCATTGTGAGTTAACTCTTATATAGCTTCTTCATTTTTAGGTATGCTCTCACGGTCACCAACATCTCCTTGTTTTGATTTTTATTTTTTTACTATTTTTGTTAGCCTCATTTTTAGATTTGTCTTTGTTTCGAATACCTTTCTAGATTTCTATTTTATCGTTTTCAGAATTTTGCTGATGATGGGCTAGGGGTCGAAACGTCCTGCTTAGAATTTTTACAAGTATAACCTGATAAAGCTTTTTAAAGTGGTTTTTATCTTAACATTTTTATTGAAGTTGCTTTGTAAGTAAAGTTTTCTTGTA
Organism: Orchestia grillus; assembly: GCA_014899125.1. NCBI lineage: Eukaryota > Metazoa > Arthropoda > Malacostraca > Amphipoda > Talitridae > Orchestia > Orchestia grillus. The sequence goes on from VOMN01030286.1 coordinate 20,027, forward strand.
CTATTTAGCTACTGTATGTGTATAATTTCTCTTTTCATGAGAGAAATATAAAGTTAACGTGGAAATGAGAACCTATTGAGATGTATCAAGCAAGGACACTAAACTCAGATACTGTAAAGTGCCTTAATGTTTCCAGATCAACTGATTGAAGACAGTTAAACGCTTCAGAAAGCGAGGAGACTTCACTCATAGATCTCGAAGTGGAAGGCCTCGACCACCACGTTGCCGCGTACGGATAGCGTCACACTAGCGACTATAGCCCGTTGCAGATGTCATCTCCAGAGGTGCTGGTCCTAAAGCATGTGGTCACCTTCTTTACAGGAACTTAATCCAATGAACAATCCTTCGTAGTCTATACGTGAAACAAGCGATTTATCAAGTGTTCGCAACTTTATTAAAAACCGAGGTTGAAAGGCCTTGCTTCTCGATTCAAGGAAACAAATTCCTCAAGAAATGCTTCGGGCCGCTGGTGGTTAACGATTCAAGGCTCAGATTTGAGGCCGTAATTTTAAAGAATGCAGGACATTTTGAAGGAATCATTACACGTTATTTTCATGGAAGTGCTCTTGCATCACTATACTGCACATGTTTGCCATTAGGTAAAGCGTTTAATTTATAAGTTATTCGATTTTGATATGTTTCCATATTTATGCTCCATTTTGTATTACAATCTTGTTGGATGACACCTTCAAATCGTCTTGACATACAACTTGTATAACTCTCACAATATTTGCACTCTCATTCACCGTTTTTCTCAATGACCTTTCAGAACTAAGCCCTATTTTTCTTAAACATTTTGAATCAGATTCAGTTCACTATTGGTGAGGAAGGGTGGAGATCAGCATCTGTCATTTGTCATGGCAGATTATTTATGTAGTGAACTTTTCTTTTAACGAGCGTTCTTTTCATCTTACTTAATTTTGACGTTCAAAGATCTCAGCTCATTCAGACTTCTTCAACTCAGAATCCATGTTTTATTTTCTTATGTATGTTCTCAACGGTAATTGACACTGGCTTTCACAACTTGAGTGTGGAGCTATCGTGGCAATGCTTGTAAACGTGGTGCAAGAGTGTGAAGGTAGATTTGTTATGATACACCTCTATTTTAAAATATCTATTCCTAATTGCGTTTA
>VOMN01030293.1:0-18292 GCA_014899125.1 Orchestia grillus
GGGGGGCGGGTGCTGGTAGGGGGGTGAGCTTTAGTGTGTGTGAGGAGGGGTTGACCCCTATTTGCAAAGGAAGGCAAATCATCAAATTTACACTCTAGAACAATACAGCTGGTCGTATTAGATGTGTTGTATGTGTTCAATGGTACAAATAATGATATCAAATAGAAATATTCAGGAAATTGTGGTGAAAGTGCTAAGATTTTCACAAAATTGAATTACAAAATTATAAAATAATTTAAAATTAAAATACATATTTCTAATTTCCCGCACCTGAATCCATTAAATACAATCAACAAATATAATAGAATATAATACAACGGAAGAACGAAGCTAGGTGCGCACATAAGTTCACCTGTTCAGCGTCTAGAAGTCCCCCAGCCCCTCCTTCCCCACTTTCACAATCTCACAAGTCCAGTTCCAACCGTCGGAATTGCACGAAACTTTGACGTTTCAGTACAAATTATTTAATAATTAAAATATAAATATCAAAATCTTAATTTTTCGACGAAAACAGTAGTACGGGCTTACAGCATATTCTCTTTTCAACATTTGTAACCACTGTGAGGCATAAGGTAGATGCGACAGTTTACCTATTCCTATTTTTCATTCAAACATACATTGATTCATTCAACTATGCAAGTAACGAAATATATTATTTGGTAGCGATAAAATTTTTTAACCTGAAGGGGTTGACCCTTCAAAACCTGCTGGTGCCTATGCACGCCGCTTGAAAATTGTTGATACAAGTCTCCGGGTTTAAAGGCGTAAAAACTTGTTGAGAAACGCATGGTTACAAACAATGTTACAAATTTTGAACAGGGTACGAAAATTTGCAGAATTCTAAGACACCGAATAAACTGTAGAACCATCAGCTCATTCCTAGCAAATGAAAATGATATTATTATTTAATAAATGTTTTAAATGCGAAAAAGACTGCAAAATAAACGTCATTGCAAACGACGAACTCAACATTTTAAACTCATTCTCCATAATGTTGACCTGTTCAAAAAATCACGCGCAGCTCTGCTGGACGCTGGCATTCTAATTTCACCGGTTTTGGTGCATAGCAAAAGAAAACGTATTTTGTGTAACTTTTCATGGCATACAGAATTTGATTGGCTTCAACTTTATATAAGTTTCGCGAAAATGCATTGAAAATGCGCTCTCAAATATAAAGATGAACGTCCAAATCCTTTTTTCCTTTTACTCTTACAATAAACTGAACGTCCTCATCTAGTGCTGGTATTCTTATTCGTTTGTGTAGGTTTTACCATCCCTTATGCTATTGTTCTCACAATAAATGAGAAAACCAATAGAAGTCATAACAATCCCTCGTGCAATCGGGCTCACTAAAAAAAAGAGAGCACGGTGAAAAACATCCGTGTACAGGAATGATATTATGAAGAAACTTTGAAGGAGAACAAACTGGACAGGACCGTTAGAAACAAGTCTCTTCAAATGATGATAACATATGGGGCCTTTTCGGAACTAGCCCTAGCGTTTTATTACCTCTTAAAACGAAAAACAAAGTCCCCATTACCAGAAATCTCGCTGTTAACTCGAGGCACTATTGACAGGATTATGAGTCATTATACAAACTAATGCAGTTAAGCGACAGTAAATTTGAAGGCCCATCTGGCTATGTTTCGACCATTTGCAGGACGAGGGCAAATTTTGGAAACAGGATTTTCATACTAAATGCGCTGTCAAACCCTTGTTTTTAAATTAACCGACTGCACAATTATCATATACCCTTTTGAGGTATTTAATTGAATTTTTTTGATAAAATAAATAAGAAATTAATCTCGAAACGTGAAACTATGGTAGAAATACATCAGGCAAGAACACCACACTCAGTCATTGCAAAGCGTCGTAAAGTGTCCAGATCAATCTTTTGGAAAACAATTCATACCTCCTAAGATCGAGGAGACTTTGCACGTAAACTTCGAAGAAAGACCTCGATCGGCGACTGCACATGCTGCGAATGTCACAAACCAGGCTGACGTAAAGATTACCTCCCGAGGTTCTGGTCTAAAAAGATGTGGCCACTTTGTTCTCCGGATCTTAATCCAGTAGAGGTACAGCTTGTTCAAGAGTTCTCAACTGAGCCAAAGATTGAAATACTCCACTACTCTGCGCATGGGTAGAAATTCCACAGGAAAGGCTTCGAGCTGCAGCTGAGAATACACTGTACAGGTTTGAGGCTGAATTTGAAACGAATGACGCTCATTTTGACTGAATATATTCAGTCAAAATGAGCGTCTTATCAAATCGTCCATATATATATCATATAAAATCATCTATTCATTGTTACGTTTATGTATGTATGTCAGCTTCAGGAGTAATATTTTAAGTATCTAGGATACAAATTCACCGGGTTAACCCAGAAGTCTGGCATCTTTGAATTCAAACTTGAACGACTTTACTTGCTTTCAGTCTGCCTATTATCCCCCTATCTAAACTCACTGAACAAGTAAGCTCTTTCCTCCATGATGAACAGCTGGTGTGACTCTAGATACCTTCTTCCTTTTCGGATATTTCGAGATGAACATCAGTCTTCGTCTCTACAAGTTCATCCTCGCGTCACTGCATCAAAGCAGCCGAAGACTCCTTTCAAAATCGGTGCGCTTTCATGGTCGATCGTCCAGAGACTGGAAGATTCCTTTGCCTGCTCGGATGCGTGTTAGTTGAACCCTTTGGCATAGGGGGGAATGTTCGCTCGTATTCTGAGGTCGATGCGATGTTCAGGTGTGAGAGACTCGAGCTAAAGAAAGAAGCCTTCGTAGCCTCATGCGTTTGACAGGGGATCATACGAGGGGGAAAGCTTCAACTACACGTCGACAGACGCAATTCGCTCAGGTCTGGGAGACGTCGTTTTGTATTTCCGCTGTGACACAGAACATCGTTTAATGGGCAATGAAATACACGTCACTTTGGTTGTCTTTTAATTTCTACGTAGATTAGTTTCAGAGCGCAACTGGTGCGTTAATTCTAATGCACTGTTTGAAATTCTTGTACCTCTAACGGAAAGTTCACAGCAATAGTCCATACGCGTGCAGTATACGGAATATTACTAGCGAATAGCTCTGTGAGATTTGGTTCAGAGTATTTAATTACGGACTGATACTCACCCATTGGGCTGATAAAATCTGTCCGACAAAAATGTAAGATTCCTCATAATGTCAAAGTTTGAATTAGTAAATATTTATCTATTGATTAGGTGCAACCGAGTAGCGTAAAGAGACGGGGAGTGTCTTCTTAAATGTGATAATATAATGATTTCTATTCTATTTATATAAGCCGCTTTGGGTGACGGGTTGAATTTCGTTAGATCTCCAACGAGCGTTTAGTCGCCAGCTGACCAGAACTGGGCACATTTAATGTGTACAAAATATCGAAGTTAGTTCTGTGGGGATACTCTACGAAGACAATGAACAATATCAAAACGATAACTTTCTCAGTTACAAAAATGTCAGACAGTGGTGAGAGCGATAGCGTGCTTTCGTCCCAGTCACGGGGTAATTTAAACACTTCATACATACCTGGAAAAGCGGCACACCAGTGGTACCCGAACTACTTCTGAGGTATCCAGGGTAAAATAAATCGGATCCTTGTAGATTTTATAGCCACTTTATTCCAGGGTACCGAAAAACTCTACAAAGACACCGAAGTTTAGCAAGAGCACTGACCATATCATAAGTTCTAGAAAGATTCTCCGAGCGTAGCGAGCTAATGATTTGCAGGTAATTTTACTGCTTGTTCCTTGGCCTATTTATAATTGCAAAAAGAAAACACGGCCGGAAAATAGTTGATAAGTAACTTAGATGCCGAATGCTAAGACCAACCTAATGAGTGTCGCTAGGTAATGTTAAATTGCACAGCCTATTCGTATCGCTTTGTTAACGTCAACTTGCACGGTTGAATGACTGAAGTAATCGATTTATAATCCTTGGCTGCCCCAAATACCATTTCAAAGCAAACTAATCTAGTTTAAATTTTACAATACTTTATCAGGATTCAGATCAAATTCTTACATTTAGTGGCTAGGGTGGCGATCATTGCTAGCAATTGCCATTGCCGTCTTGCGCTTGCAGCAATATTCAACGAAGAGTAATTAAGTTTATCTTCCATAATTCTAACTAGCGCGAGAGTCGCAAAATCCAAGCAAAATTTAGTGGCGCGAAAGCGATGTTTCTGTAGCCCTTTAGGCCTGATGCCGGAGAGAGAAACGGAGGCCGCTCTGAGACTAGGCAGTTACAGCGTAATCCATCTCGCTGGAATAACGTTCGAATGTTAGCGTTGGAAGCGATGCAGATTGCGCAGCTGTTGACAACTTTGACAATTAGGTAACTGGTGCAGCCAGATAACTGGTGTGGGCAGTTAAACAACTGGTGCAGCCAGACAACTGGTGTGGACAGTTAAACAACTGGTGCAGCCAGACAACTGGTGTGGGCAGTTAAACAACTGGTGCAGCCAGACAACTGGTGTGGGCAGTTAAACATCTGGTGCAGCCAGACAACTGGTGTGGGCAGTTAGACAGGTAGAAAACTGGCGCAGAGCGACAATTGGCTCTGACTGACAATCGGTTCCGTGCACTTACATACTCTTGAAATATTTTAGCTCAAAAGAAACATTAGCGAAATAGGAATTTCATATTCATTACAGCCTAATAAATAACATTTTTCAATGGATTAAAGGCAGGTTATACAAAGGCTATTAAAATCAATGCCCGGACAGTATTAAAAGTCACCGCTATTCACCAAAAATTTCAGCTAGTTTTAAAGCATCCACTGTAATTAATGGCACCTCCCTGCACTCGGTTACGTTGTGATGTTCACTAGCTCCCTTAACGCACTGCCTACTAGTTACCATTGAGCACCGCCTGCTAGTCATCTTAGTGATCCATGCACGATATTTTCAAACCAATGTGTGCATGCTTTCTCCTGTGCAGAAGTGCAGTGGTAGCGGCCGCAGCGATGGTTATAATGCTGCCCGTCCTTTGACTTATCCTGTCCTCCCATTCCGCGCCTAATCGTTTGCCTGTGCGTGATTGGAGTTGGACGGCGCGAGACTAGGGTTGAAGCCCAAAAATGTGCCTCTTGGCTCGTTCATGTAGCCATATTTAGTTTTCTTTATTCCGCCAGCACCTCGCACACTAGGCATGCTGATGCCTTCGGTGCCAGCTGTCGGTTTGGCGACGTTCAACGCTGGAATCTAACATGAACTAGCAGACGCGCCCCGCCAAATATGGCGGGAAAAATGATGTTAAGTTCTTAATACGCCGTCTTGTATACGGTGAATCTGGCATGAAATGTTATTTTCAGTATCACTGATACGGATAAAGAAAACTTACCTGACAGTCTCGCTATTAGTTTAGGAATACGGACCGGGAAATTTTCACTTCTCTAAATCCGTAAAAGCGTCACAGACGGACCGATTAACCAAGCAAGGAACAGTTGTGTATTAGTGCATAATGAATTGGAGTATGTTAGCGTGAACTACACTTGAATGCACAGTAATGAGCGAAAATTACAGTTATTCAATGACGTCTAACTCGACATACGGTAGGAGGAGGGAGGGGAGATATATTTCTTATAATTTGAGTGCGGTATTGGCTGGGGTGGCGACTTGCGTCAGTAGGGGTGAAGAGTGGCTAATAAAAATGGGTGAAAAATGAGAAGTGGGTGAAGATTGCGGAATTTGATGAAAATTGAGAAATGGGGGAAGGTTGAGAGATGGGTCAATATTGAGAGATGGGTCAATATTGAGAGATGGGTCAAGCTTGAGAGATGGGTCAAGATTGAGAGATGGGTCAAGATTGAGAAATGGGTCAAGCATGAGAGATGAGTCAAGCTTGAGAAATGGGTCAAGCTTGAGAAATGGGTCAAGTTTGAGAAATGGGTCAAGATTGAGAAATGGGTGAAGATTGAGAAATGGGTCAAGATTGAGATATGGGTCAAGATTGAGATATGGGTCAAGATTGAGAAATGGGTATAGATTGAGAAATGAGTAAAGATTGAGAAATGGGTAGCGATTGAGAAACGGGTAGCGATTGAGAAAAGGGTAAAGATTGAGAAATGGGTAAAGAATGAGAAATTCTGAAGATTGTGAAACTGGTGAAGATTGTGAAATTGGTGAAAATTGTGTAATTGGTGAAGATTGTAAAATTGGTGACGATTGTGAAATTTGTGATTGCGAAATTGGCGATATTGGTGAAATTGGCGATGATCGTGAAATTGGTGAAGGTGGTGGGGAGATTGGTGATGATTGTGAAATTGGTGAAGATTGTGAAATTTGTTAAAATTGTTAAATAGACTAAGACTGAGAACTTGGTGAAGACTGAGAAATTGGTGAACTCTGATAAATGGGTAAAAATTGTGAAGTAAATGAAAATTGTAGAGTGGGTGAAGATTGTGAAGGGGGTGAAGGTTGTGAAGGGGGTGAAGATTGTGAAGTGGATAAAGATTGTGAAGTGGGTGAAGGCTGTGAAGTGGGTGAAGCATGTGAAGATTGTAAAATGGGTGAAGGTTTGGAAATGGGTGAAGGTTTGGAAATGGTTGAAGGTTTGGAAATGGTTGAAGGTTTGGAAATGGTTGAAGGTTTAGAAATAGGTTTAGACCGAGAAATGGGAGAAGATTATGAAATTGGTGTTGATAAAGAAATAGGTAGAGACGGTGAAATTGGTAAAATTGCGAAATTGACTGACGTATTTTCCCCGTACGGGGGAGAAAGTGCTCGTAATACGGGGAACTGTTGTACCTTGGACCTTATGTGCCTCAGATTTACATCGCGTTGCTTTTAGCCCTCCATGTGGTATTTTTCTGTAGCCTATTACTTACTGCTCAGGAATAGTGGTAGTTCAGATACACGTCTCTAGTTCAGTGGTGTGGTAGTTCAGGTACACGTCTCTAGTTCAGTGGTATGGTAGTTCAGGTACACGTCTCTAGTTCAGTGGTGTGGTAGTTCAGCTACACGTCTCTAGTTCAATGGTGTGGTAGTTCAGGTACACGTCTCTAGTTCAGTGGTATGGTAGTTCAGATACACGTCTCTAGTTCAATGGTGTGGTAGTTCAGCTACACGTCTCTAGTTCAGTGGCGAGGAAGTTCAGATAACGTTTCTAGTTCAGTGATGGGGTAGTTCAGATATGCTTCACAGATCTACTACCAGGGGCAGATATCAGAAATACCAATCTCTCCGAACTACCAGCCATAGTTTCCCATGAAGCCTGCTCTCAGAGGGCTAAAACCAACACTATGTCCGAGGTACATAGAGTCTACGGTACAACAGGCTCCCTAACTCTTCAAGGCTCAGAGGTTATGAACACAATAATTGACAAGATTATGAATAACATATTAATGAAAATTAATTATGACCACTTTGTTACACTATCATCTTAATTAATTATAATAGTTACTTTTGAAAATTTAATAAGGTAGGTGATTCCTGCAACGTTTGATATCAGTTCAAGTGACACGTCACTGCTAAGGTTATGTGACGGTTAATGTTATGGCTTAGTTACTTAGTACAATACATCATCGTACCTTATTTTAGCGCTAATAATTATTATGGGTATTACTACTTTGAAGTCAAGGAAAAATGTTGAGTCGGATTCTCATTAGGATTTAACGATTACTGTTCAATTTGTTAGTGCATTTTGTCATCGTTAACTGCCCTCCTAAAAACTTTAACAAAAATCAAGAAGCACTTCAGAAACAAGATCAAAAAATATTTTCCTATAACGAGTCAGATAATAAGCAAAAGAAAAATTCACACTCAAAAAATATTCCGCGACGCTCATTCCACATTTCCCATACAAAGACTCACACAGACATTTCTACACAAACGTTACACACAAAACATGGGTTTCCATGAGACGGGCTCTCGAGCAACTTGAATTTTTTTTTCCTTTTGAATGTATTAAAATTCTCGCTGATGACTTCCAGTCCGTCCGGCGGCCGGTCGTTGCAGGGGTAATTAGAAAAGAGCGCCTCTCTGCCCAAGGGGCTGCAACGTCTCAGAAAGGCCACCTAATGGCCCCCTCATGCCCGGAAAACTTAGAATCTATACTATGTTAGACCACCCATGACCCGATGGGTCTCTATTTTTAAGCCCTGTTTGAGCCTCGAACGATTCTTCCTTACTTCCAAACAAACATCAAAAGTCAGAGAAATAATTGGTTCACTTCAATCCCGTGAGCCGTAACCATGATACGATTGAAAACCCTTAAGTAATCAAAGATGAGCTTTGAATTTCTGCTCGATGGTACTACAGAAGTGTGTGCACTGTTACAAAAAAGCAAGTAACATGATCAGAGTTTTAGTATTATAAGATAAACTAGTAGACGTCAACGTATCCCGCCAAAAATGGAAGGGCAAATGAGGGTAATTTCTCAAGATGCCTTCTTATTTACGGTAAATTCGGCATAAAATATCATTTCCAGTATCAGTGATACGAATTGTCTTCTCTAACAGTCTCGCTGCTTAGGTAGAAATACGGACCCGGCAATTTCCTCCCATCTAAATCCTTGAGAGCGTGATAGAGAGATGGACGGACCAAGCAAGGAGGCAACACAAGGCTATTATTATATAGTGGGATAATAGAAATAAAAGTTTTTATATTTTTTTGTGGGATACCACTCACAGGGCGGCCCAAAAGTAAGGTAGCATCGGTAGCACTGATACGTTAACGAATGTTTAGGGCACAATTTCATGAAAGGATACCTTGGTTTTGGGCTACCCTGTATTTAGGTAGTGAAAGAATTAGATAGTGTGCAATTCCCTGATCCTGCCCCTGGTGCGTATTCCTAACGAGACAGACCGCGTGTCAGAGATGGCACCCCGCATCATGCAGTGATTGTGAAAATACCATTATTCCACATGAGAAACGCCGTAATTTTCGACAGCATGGCGACGCTAGTACCACAATACCAGTCGAATTCTTCGACCAAATGAGCCGGGCATGTTGCACATATTCTGAAGAAACTTCACACGAAAAGCGAAGAAGTCGGTGTGAAATACTGGTCTCATTTAAACGCACTGTGATAATATTCCTCTCGTTTTCCTTCAGTTTTCAATTAGAAGTTTCAATTTTTAAATGAAAGTTCGAATTGTACTTCAATTTACGATTGCAAGTTTTAATTCTTTACACAAGCTGATCAAGAAAACATTAAGATCAGGCTTCACCAAACATCTAGTCACTCAAACGCATACATCAAGCGCATACATCAAACGCATACATTAAGTAAGGTCTAGGCCGTATAACTCTGCCATATACAAATCGTGTAAGAAGAGCAGAATATGGTGGGACTTGAGCATATTTATAAACATTTACAAGCTCCCAGCATGTGATAGAACAAACAAGGGCTGAGATAGTTTCGAGCTTTGCACATCGGGAGTGTGTGCCCTACACTCGCGTTAAGTTTGAATTATGTACGTAGACTTCCGTATATTTGCGCATATTTCTATTCATCAAGATTATTCTATGTTTATTCAAGTATATTTCCGTATATTGACGCAGATTTACACATTTTTCAGCAGATTTCACTAAATTTACGCATATTTCCATATATTAACATAGATTTCTATACACGTAACACTGATTTCCAAGCACTTACACAGACTTTCCGCACACTTACACAGACATCTGTTAGTTTACGCAGATTTTTGCTTATTTCAAATGAATTCCGCAGTTACAAGGCACAATAATCGAAGACTCTCCTCGTTACCTTCAACACCGTCACCCGCTCGGCCGTCCTGTTGACTGGGACGCCAGCAGCTCCGATAAGGTTGCATTTTACGCAATATTCCTGTCGGAGAGCGTCACTAAATTAGAGGGGTTGTAATTGCAGGCGCGCCGGGAGCTCGGACGAGGTCTTCAGTGCCCTCACCTTCGCTTGGGTCAACTGAGAGGAAGTCAGACTCGCCAAACGCGGCGCTTTGAAGAGGGAAAGACGCACTCCGAGAGGGTAAACGCCCGTCGAGTTTGAGGAATTAATTTCGGTAGAGTAACTGAAGCGCAGACAAATACTGTTAGCAATCTACGCGAAAATGAGTGAGTCCTGCGAGAGGATTTGTTGTATAAAAATACTGGATTTGCTAAGCGGTTACGAGGTGATATTGGCTGGTTTTCTGGAAAGATTTATAGCTTGTCTCGCGAATGGACCTTTTACGAAAATGATCGAGGAATATTCTATTACATTGGGCGCATCCCGCATAAGGATTCATACTTCATTTTTCGGTACTAACGTGCGACTGGAAGCCAGCCAGGGCATAACTGCATGCAGTTTGTATGCAAGTAGATACTTTTAATCGCGTCATAGACTGGTGTATGCAGTCTCAATAAGTCCGTACGGAATTTGCCATGTACGTAAGCATTCATGCAATGTTTTGCCTTCATATTTCCCCAACAAAAGCTAGGCTGTAAAGTGTCATTTTAAATACACCTATAATTAAATGAAGCATTGAATAAAAAGCGTGCATCACAGTCGCTATTGGGATGAAGAGAGATGCCGGAGAAAAGGCATACCTTTGTAGAAATTACCAAGTTAAAAGTTCAACATTTATCATGCCAAATACGGGGACATGCGTTAAGTATTAGCTTCAAAATCCTACAAAACGACGAATCGAAAGCTTAATTGTGCATGAAATCCGTCGAGACGTATTGCTAATTGGTGCAATAATAAACGAAATCGTCATTACGAATGTGCGGGAAATTATACCAAACGATAATTAATACATGCATTTCATTTTGCGTTACGAGATGCCTGGGCGAGAACCGTTACGGAGGTACTTAAAATTTTATAAAACGCTAAATTGAACATTTAATTTTCCATCGTGAGGAGGGAGGAAAGGGAGACAACTTTATGAGAAGAGTTAACGAGCGAATGGTCACACCATTTGCAGGCCTTCGCTTCCTAACGACGATGTAATTGCATAGAAATTTTCCTTCAATCCAAAGGAAGAACTCTAGTCCTAATGAATCCATTACCAGCAGCAATGGGTCGAAATTAAAATTATGCCCTCATGGAGCCCGGAATAAAAAAGAACCTAAAATAATGGGAAATCAATGAAAATCAACAGCCAGTGAAGCTGCAAGATGGAAATAGGAGAGCGTTAAGACAGGAATCGTGCTACAATAACTCCTGAAGGTGATGAGGAATAAGTTGAGCACGATATCTATGTACAATTTATTATCTCCTCCCCACTAAACGTTTCCTCATCTGGATTTTTACGAACATATATTATGCTTAGATGATTTTCATAATTTCATCCAGATGTGGGACCAGGCTCAGAAACGGTCGGCTTGTGCCGGAAGAGTTCAAAGCATAACGATTTAGCTCATTTCTTTGCTATTCTAGTCGAAACAGAAAAAAACGAATACAAATAGAAGAGTCAAATTTGCGTAACTAAACTTAAGAAGTACTAATTAGGCCGAAACGAGTTAATTCGTCCTCGCGAGTGTTTATTCTCACCAAGAAATTATAAGCAGAGTTGTGAATTTTGTCAGACACCTACCAAATAATCTTGGAAATTACACTGGCACTTGTGTCACACATTTTTAAACCAGGGTTACCACCTATTTTGACCTGTGAGGCACCCATGGGATGCTGAGCGGTTTCAAGCAGCCAACTGGCCCCCCATCTCGCCTAACATGCACCTCCATATCAGGGGAACCATCTGCACTCCGCTCCTGCAGTGAGCGGCATCTTGGGAGATGGAGGCCCGTGGATTAAAAAATCATTCTGAAGTTTATACAGTCATAAAAAAGATTACTGAGAGAAATCGCAAAATAAAAAGCTTCACTGTACTCGCCAGAGAAGACACACCCTGACGATGTTCAGTTGAACAGGATTTAGGAGATTTTTCGTTTATAAAGCTGAAAAATATCTGTGCTTTGGCCAAACTTTTTGCAACGTGCGACTGATATCAGTTTTGAAAACGCGTGAGACGTGACTAAAAAATTAAGCCATGGAAATGACGCACGTACGACTCACGAGTAACGAGATCAGCCTCACGCAGGAAATGGGTTAACGCATCTTAACTGAGAAATGCGTTTGGAAATAATTGGTTAATAATTTGAAATTGGTTATTGGAAGTCAGGATTTTACTTGACTTCCAACTTGTTCACAAAATATGTTGACCCAAAAGCACACGATCCAAATTTTATTTACAGTTTCATGACCAATTTGATGGACTCAGTGTAGCACACACAGGATGGGCCATGGACACGTGGATGCCCCCTCGAGTGCTGCCTCTGTAATGCATGGGGTAGAATTCAATGTGGTCCACCTTATGGTCATCATAAATTGGTTCATTTTAACATATTACTTTTAGTTCATAATGTAATAGTAATTTATTTATGCGAGTATAATAAGCTCATTTAAAATGTTTCAGTATAAAAATTAGTTGAAATGACTCGTGAAAATATCAGGAAAGAAATTATGTAAAATGAAGGCTGACTTTGAGCGTTTACTTGAATGAACGCAGCGTCCTCTTTGGAAGACCGGCGAAAACAAAGAAATACAACTCACGTCCATAGGCTAGGCAGGACAAATCTGATGAAGGTACATACATGTACATCATTCACGGCACATGTTAGCGGTTTAAGTTTTATGCATCTGCAACGTACAAATATCATTCAGCAGTGTGCACAGTCATAAAAATATAACTGGCAGAAACCTCAAAATAAAGAAAATCGAATTTAAAATGAATTGATAACTCACTCTTTAATTTATCGATTTTAATGCGGTTGGTTCCATTCTAATGCCAAATTAGTTTTCTATCACTCACAGAAAGAAATGCCTGAATTCTTAGATAATTATATTCCAAATTACCTTAAGCGCAAGGGGAAAGTGAACATGTTCATTAGAAATGACATGAAATAAACAGGTCGGAGATTTTCGTAGATGTGGTGTCAGTTACCGAGAGGAGAATGAGAGGCCGCGGGTTGGAAGCAAGACGGCGCTCATCACAGGGGGCTGGCAGCCCCAGCGAGCTCCCAGCCACTCTCATAATCCCATCACTGGATTTGGGGGCCAAAGAGAATAGCCACCGAGATCGCTGCCCCCCTTCCCCCTCTCACGCCTGTGATTCCATCTTATGATGCCATGTTAAATGAAAGGCGCACTTCAAACCTTAACAAGATTTATTAGGGTTTACTGGAATTTACTAAGTTGACTAGATTGGACACGATTGTATTTGACAAGATAAATTAGATTTCACTGATTTCAATTTAGTTTTTCCCAGAGGTTATCAGAACTTCTCAGGATTAATTAGATTATCCTATAATTAATTAGAATTCAACGGATTTATCATATTTTTAAAGCTTTAAACAGCTTTATTAGACTTTTTAGGTTCGTTTAACATTAGCAGATCTTGCCCCCGACCATGCCCTCCTTTTCGACTTTCCCCGACCCCACCCGACGTCACCAGACGTCACCAGACGTCACCCGACGTCACCAGACGTCACCCGACGTCACCAGACGTCACCCGACGTCACCAGACGTCACCCGACGTCACCAGACATCACCAGACGTCACCAGACGTCACCCGACGTCACCAGACGTCACCCGACGTCACCAGACGTCACCCGACGTCACCAGACGTCACCCGACGTCACCAGACGTCACCAGACGTCACCAGACGTCACCAGACGTCACCAGACGACACCAGACGTCACCAGACGACACCAGACGTCACCAGATCTCTCTAGACTTCTCTAGACATGACTAAATTTCACCCGACTTTACCAGACTTTACTAGACTTTTCTAGATTCCCTAAGGTGGCAGCACACCACTGTGCTGACAGCCAACCACTGACAGCACACCACTGTGCTGACAACCAACCACTGACAGCACACCACAGTGCTGACAGCCCACCACTGACAGCACATCACTGTGCAGACAGCCAACCACTGACAGCACACCACTGTGCTGACAGCCCACCACTGACAGCACACCACAGTGCTGACAGCCCACCACTGACAGCACACCACTGTGCAGACAGCACAGCTCCACTATAATTCACTACCTTCACCAAGCCACTTGAGAACGAGGCAAACGCTCAAGAGAACAATCCATTAACTTGTCGCGAAACGGACGTAGAAATCGAGACATAGAGGTCAAAAATGTCAGACTATAAAAGCGGTCGACAAGTAAAGCGAAGACGGAAAAACTGTTCTATGAATATGTGTGTTGCAGTAACAAGTATGTATATTGCTGATATATATATATCAGCATTCATATATATCAGCATAACCATAGCATTCAAGTATATATGTAAAACGGTTGATCAAAAAGTGGTGCTTACGTATTATCGGGAGGACCTTTAAAAAAACCGGAATTACCTAACCTAACCTAACCTAACCTAACCTAACCTAACCATTACATTTGTAATTCCGGAGGCCAGAACGTCGCAATTGCTTGCTATATAATTTCATTGGCTTCATATGATGAAATAATCATATCTTCTGAACATATTGACCAGTAATATTTTTCCAGGGCAAATTTCATGTACAATTTAGGGTAAAAACACTTCATACCAGGATTTTTCGAGAAATTTGTTGGGCAAGAGCAACCACTGCATGGGGAATTCTCCCAAATTTCGGGTAAATGTTTGTATTCTTTGGGAATGAGGTCCTCCCGATAATACGTAAGGACCAAAAAGTTTTGTTAGAAA
Organism: Orchestia grillus; assembly: GCA_014899125.1. Taxonomy (NCBI): domain Eukaryota; kingdom Metazoa; phylum Arthropoda; class Malacostraca; order Amphipoda; family Talitridae; genus Orchestia; species Orchestia grillus. Next base: position 14,677 of record VOMN01030293.1, read on the forward strand.
CCTGACACTGTAATATATTCGACTTCAGGGAGAGCTGAACTGATCGAGCTTCGGGATAGTTTCATACTCGAGTGCAGAGTCGGATATTTAAAACATTTATTTACCACAAGTAATTTACATCAGATAACAGGTTTACAATCAAATGAGGAATGACGAAAAACCGGGATCAGGACATATACCACATGTGGGTCCGAATAAGCTACAAGGCTTCTAGGGCAACCTATATAGAAATGAAGACATACAATACATCAATGATTTATAACAAATAAGGCTTAAGGTTAGCATTATTAGCATTCCAGTGTGCGTCAGTGGGCTACAGTGAGTCGTGGAGGGAGGTTGCTGTTGTGGCATCCGGTGGGTTGAGTAAAATGTCTAACAACGTGGAAACATGAAATTTTATTTAGAACTCAATAAATTAGCAACAAAAGAATACCAAATGCTTCAGCAAGCCTACGGCGGCACAACTGTCACACACAAGATTGTTTGCAAGATCATCGTCTAGAGATTCAGATTCTTCTCAAAGCCCCTCCAACCCATTACAGTTTTGTGTGTGGCAGCTGCGCCGCCGTAGGCTTGCTGAAGCATTTGGTGAGTTTCTGAGGCCGATTAACTAAGTTTGGAACAAAATTTAACTTTTGCACATCGTTCAACATTTTACTCGAACAGCCTGATGCCACAACAACAACCTCCCTTCATGACTCACCATAGCACACTGAAGCACACTGGAGCGCTTATACCGGCCACTGCACGCCAGCACGATGCCATCCCGAACCTCCGTGACCTTAGCTAACCCTGGTGATGTAAATATTACAGTACCAGACACGTCTACAAAAGTTTTTTGATCAGGCCTCATATACTCATTGAATGGAAGCGTATGAAGTGTTTATTTCATGGATATCTTGAATATCTTGAAGATGTTTGGGCCTCTATGCCCTGGCCACACTGGAGTGCCGCCGGTTTGTGCGCATGGTGTCCCTTCGCATATCCGCAAGATGTTGAATGATACCGTTTCCCTCTGCCGTCTGATCGGCTCCATAGCGCGAGTGGTAGAGTGTTTGCCTCTAAACTAGGCAACTCCTGGTTCGATACCCGCGGCGGAGCTCTTCCCTTGGGGCAGGAAGATTAAATGCGATGTGCCCTAGTTAGCGGCACTCTAGTGTGGCCGGGGACTTGGGGCCCGAACTCATCCCAGGGTGGGGATAAATAACAAATAACATGGAAATATCAAATAAAAATTAATCGAAACTCTGTCGCAGCATTCAAGTCAAAACTAATACAATCATTCGATGAGTCATAACTTATTTTCAGCTTATAATGGAATATAACTTTGTGGGCAAAATAAGGGAAGCTTCATTAAAATCCACTAATTGATTCATCGAGTTTTTAGCATTCGAAACCAGGGTTTTAGTGTCTGTGCCCTACGCTGTGCAGTTTTACGTAAATTGAGATGTTAATATAGACTGTAACACGAAGGAAGATGTATACCATGATAAGTGGGTGGAATATATATCGCTATGGAGTTAACACATCGCATGGTATTGAGTTGGTAGCTCAGTCTGAAACATCGAGCGAGAAATACCTAAATGATGCTAATGGGCACATTTTACGATGCTTACGTCCATAGCTATATTGACATGTACGGGAAGTTTTGTTTAAGGTTTAATTCGAAGTTCCGCTAGAGTTTGAATGCTTTTTAACAACATACATGTTCGAACTTAGAGAAGCGCTCTCCAGAACTTTGTCCCCGTAACTTGAGGAACGACCTTCCCCTCCCAGATTCTCTCGCATAATAAGCCCGATAAAATCAATAAAATGCATCGAAACCTCTTTAAAGTTCGTCCCAGTACTTGCGAAAGTTCCATTAAAAAATGATTAGTTCTCGAGCAAGATGTTTCGATACATAATACGCGGGTAAAATGAGAGGAAGATTTCCTAAGGCTTTCGAGATAATCAGACCTAAGTTTAGGTTCCAACGTATGAAAAAAATCTGCGGACTCCTTACTCCTAAATTGAAATTTAAGCTCCCATCGCTAACTTAAAACGGATCAGGTGCAAGAAAATGGGCAGTCGCCTGGAAGGAAACTTTAAAATTTGTTCACAAATGAGTTGTTCTAGTTGAAATACTGTAGATTACCAGAGAATTCGATTCAAGTATTGTTACCGGACTCGAATCATGCACAATTATGTATAGTAACTTTTGAAAAGAACGACACTTCGAGTGCTGACAATCACGAGTGCGTGAAGACAACCCTCATCAAATTTTACAATAAATAACATTAGATGGTCTGGAATTTCCCCCCCCCCCATNCGTACTCTAAGTACCTCGTACTCTAAGTACCTCGTACTCTAAGTACCTCGCACTCTAAGTACCTCGTACTCTGCGTATCTCGTACTCTACGTACCTCGTACTCTGCGTACCTGGTACTCTACGTACCTCGTACTCTAAGTACCTCGTACTCTACGTACCTCGTACTCTAAGTACCTCGTACTCTGCGTACCTCGTACTCTGCGTACCTGGTACTCTACGCACCTCGTACTCTACGTACCTCGTACTCTACGTACCGCGTACCTCGGTGGAAAATGCTACAAAATAAATCAATATATATTTCGTCATTAATGCAGGTCATGTTTTTATGCACCATTTCAAAATGGTTTGATAATTTTAGGTTGATTTGTTTTCTATGTTCGATTTTCATGACTTGGCGGGTTTTTGAAGAAATTTTCACACAGTCACATACATTTTGAAACACTTTCCGTGGTAACTCAATAGCTGATTTGAAAAAAAATTAGTCCAGCTTCCGTGCCATGTTCTAAATGATACATCGGAATTGATACATGTTCTGTTTTGGAAGGAGGTCGCGTCGGTCTGCATATAAACTGAGACACTTCAGACCCGAGAATACAAAAAGCTGTGCTCTTTCAAGAAAAAACACCAACTTAGAAGTATAGATTTACGGCACCGATGGGCTTTCCTTCGCTAAGAACAAATCATTTGAAACTAGGAGCCCGGTCAGTAACAGCTCCTTGGCCTTCTTCAAGACAAAGCGTCTTGCCACAAACTAAAGAACTTTAGCAGCATTTCTAAAACAACGAATCACTTCGCACTACTCAAGACAGAAAAAGATCCACTCTGCGCCCACCTATAATTTCCTCGTAACGCTTTCCTTATTCATCATTGATGTCTACGACCGTTAGCTATTAGAATTAGTGCGTTATTTGTTAAATACGAGGTTATTTAGGTAATCTTCTCCGAAAAATTGCATGGTTTAAAATTTTAGGGATGCCTCCTTGCAGATTCTTTCTAGTTTAACTTCTCCAACTTGAAGGAATGTACGATTACTTTCGTTTGAAGAAATCGTTGCTATGATCAACGGAGGAACTCATTTTCAGGAATCACGTAAAGAGAGAAAGGGCTCCTGTTGTAGAGCATGCATCGTAATTAGGAAGTCAATAGCCATAATTGATTTATTTTTCCTTTGGTTGAATTTAGCAAATGTTTTATTACAATGCAGCACGAAATCAAATTGCAAATTTAAGCAAGGAACAATCTTATCATACGCAGATTAAGAACAATTAAGTACAGGGTGACACAAAAAAAGAGGGAGGAAATTAAACG
>VOMN01030300.1:0-13096 GCA_014899125.1 Orchestia grillus
TATTTGACACACTGTATTTAATTCAACGTAAAATCAAAGCATTTATTCTGCTCAGGATCAGATAGCCACCCACAAACTCACACGCATAAGCTGCGGCTGCAGCACTAGGCTGAAGGGTAAAAAATTGACTCCTCCAGGTGTGTCATGATTATTCTGCGACATATTTTCATCTGGTAGAAAGCTCCTGCGTCACGTCATGAATGAAAACGGCAAAATGAATTGAAACCAAAATATTTTTTCGAATAAAGTGCAATATATGTATAATAACATCCCGGAAGGGGAGAAAGTTAATTTGGGAGCGACAGGGGACAACACGAGCCCTCAGAACATGGAACAAAAACAGGAGAGCAGTGTGGTGAATTTCTATGTTGTCAAATGCTGGGGGAAAGTCATCCAATAAATTCAGGCCGATTGAACGCTTTAGCTAAGAGTGCGGAAAGTAAATGGAAATTTATTGAGACATAGTTTTTCTTAAGTTACATGGGGTACTGAAAGTGAGAAACCTGCGTATTAGGTCGGCTATTCTGTGTGAAAAAGACTGAAATCATAATTTCTTCATAAATGTCGACTATTCTGTATGAAAAAGACTGAAATCATAATTTCTTCATAAATGTCTTTATTTGTGCTGAATTTTAATTTCGATATGCGTTGGAAAATTAAGTAATATATAACAAAAGATTGAATATTCTTCTAGAATCCATTCATAGCCGTCAAGCTGAAAAAACACCCATCATAAATAAGCGACGGAAAATCGAGCGTTTTTCGCAAGGTAAACCATTCCACCTTAGCAAAACTGACCGAAAAATGTTTCCAGTATTTTTTTCCAATACCCTAAAGGTTTAAAAACTGAGTACGAAGACTACTTTTTCTGGGCGAATATTTGTTCTTCGGCAGCTCAAATACACGCTGATTAAATTTTGCAAATTTTTTCCGTTCATGTTAAATAAGATGAATCAGAGACATCTATTTTTCACCTCGCAACAACTTTCTCCAAATTTGGGAAAAAAATTGTTTTCAGCGAACCAAGTAATATGCAAACCTAATTCTTTAATGAAAGGAAACATACCAGTGTTATTAGGCTACTTTGACTTCAGTAATTTTGTACGGTGTTTTTTTCTGAGTCTAAAAAAAGATACTTTAATATTTGCAACGCGCTCACCATGGTGTAAAATTGTGAATTATAGTTTTGATATAAATAACACAGCAGTTACCTGCAGAGTTATAATTACATGAAAATTACACTAGTTAGTTACAACCTTGGCTCCGAATGGATCCAGTCACAAATATTCCAGAAGCTAGGAGACCGTCATGTTGCCTTAATAGTCAAAAGGTTTTATTTACGTTTCTGAAGGGATCGATACGAGCTGAAATTGACGTATTTGTAGAAACAAAGCCAGACTTGTTACCAAGATTGTACATTTCTAATCTCAACAATTTTAGATTTAAGACTGAAAAAATCTAAAGAATTGGATGTTACGCATCCCACATCTTTTCTACGATACAGCGTTCATACTGAGCTTTCTCTGAGGAGATCATAGTCGTGAGGATATGCACATCTTCTAGTTTCTCCTCATAATTCTTATAATTCTCGTTTCTCTCATGTCATTTTGACTACCTGCCTTTAAACTACTGAATGCAACACTTGTATTTTAGTCTCTGATTGGTATGTACATACTCTCTACTTCTGCCGTTCAATATTTTTGAAATATTCATACCACTTTCACGGATTAGATCGACGGAGCAAGCGAAAGTCCATCGTAAATAAAAATTCAATTATTACTTTCGAAAGTATTACGTATTTAGGTAAGCCACTAAATTTGTTACAAATATACTACATCTATTGAGCCAATGACACTAATATAGTTCGCGAGAGAAAGTAAGAATACTGTGTATACAGAAAAGGCTTGCTATCCGTGAAAAAACACTCGTGAGTCCTAACACAAGAAAAAGTATCGTAATATTCGAGTACCGGGAGCCATCTCGTGGTGTACGAACAATCGACGAGCGATTGTTCTTTTGTTGTTTCGTTCATTTTTTTTGTTTTTTTTGGTTGATTTTTTGTTGATATTGTTGCGATTCTTAACTACGACTGTTGATTGTTGATTGTTATTTGGATAGCAAGTGTACGATGCATAAAAATTTATCCTGCTGTATAGTGTAGCTGAATCTATCTTTAGTTCTTTTCTTTTTGGTGCGAGCCTCGTACATATGCCATTTATCAGCAGAGTGAATATTCCAATATATTCATGAATTATGTCAGAATAGAAAAAAATCATTGGTCCAATCTTCTTTATGTTAACGATACTTAGTAATTTATACGTCAAGTTTAACCTTTCCGGTACCGAATATATTTTTCTTAGAATGCAACTTATTTCTTTTTGCCCCTCAGTACATGACAATAAAAATTAGCTTCATTTCTTTCGATTCCTTTTTTTTGGGTATGTTTTATGCGAGCATCGCAGGCGGGCTGAATCGCTCTTTTATTTCAAAGTTATTTAGAAAATGCCATAGCTGCTGACGGCATTGTGGTCAACACATAGCTCTGATAGTGAATAGTTGCAGGCGTATATAAATTCTGAATGTATCGTACAGTTTGTCGAAATTGGTGTAAAATTAAAAAAGTTAACATGGAATCAAAAGTAAGAAAAGCACCTCGTTTTTAAATTCTCGATATGAAATGTACTTACCATAATTCCAGACTTCTCTCAGATTGTAAAAGTACTGGAGGTAAAAGGGTGAGTACATCTTTGGTACTTACCATAATATTGAAGATATACAGTACGCACACTTCTTTCTTCGAAGAAAACAAGTTTTGAGATTATGTATTGCTGATGTTTCACCATCTCATTCCTGAGGAAATTCTTCAACCAAGCAAGAACGCTAGACTCTATTTATAAGAATTTTACGGAATGCAAGCCTATAGTCAGTTTTTTCCAGGTCCCAGAATACATGAGAAACTGCATGACTGATGACTTCCTGCCACCGAGGAACTGCTATTTTTCTGAGACAATTGCAGCTAAATTGCTGAATCGTATGAGAGTGTACATCGATTAGCGCCAGGGTCTGTTAGCGTACACAATTTTTTTCTGTAGATTTTTTGTACACAAATTTATTTAGACATTTCAACTGCATTTTTATGACATGTCTAGAAGTTGAAATCTCTAGGTCATGTATATGATTAATTATGTAGTCACGCCAATGACGAAGAATAACTTGATAGTTAATTATGTCCCACACCGAGGGTGCGAGGTGCGGGACATGTTTGAAATATCAAATCTTTGGAGTAAAAAACCAAACAGAATGTTAAACTGTCTCTAAAGAAGTTACCCAAGAATATGCCAAACGTTAAATTTCCTATTTTCTGGCCACTGTTCAAAACATGACGCCTGTTTGTTCATGTCAGTAGTCTCTGTAACTTGAGAGTGCATCGACTCAAAATAACTTTTAGGGGCGGGTTCAGCTCTAAAAAGTGACTTATAATGTCGCAAAATACGTACGGCTTGTAAAAAGAATTGTATTTTAAGTTGTGTGTAACAAATGCAGGTATAAGTATTTTTCAGGAAAAATAACTGTCAATCATAATAAGTCCCGCATAAGTTTCAACAGAGCTTCGTATGATTTCATTTGTCACATTTTCAGACTTTTTTGGTTACCTATTATGTATACGATTCCTGCACGTAGAATACAAATATACACACAGCTACGAGCTTTAAAGATTTAAATTTTGGATTCAGACGGGAGCTCCGAGCTGACTGATGCCTTGAATTATGAATGTCACGGCGGTCGAACTTTCGATTGACCAAGGTACACAGTAATTATAACCATCACTAGTTTCGAGTTCGGTTGTTTGAACTATGGATCGGACCGCGGCACAATCGGAGAATCAAATGGCTTAATGGAAGGGAATTCATCGACCATAAAATTTCTACAGTTCACAGCGATATATATGTTGAAAAACTGCTAACTCTGTTTCAAAGTAATTTCACTTAAAGCTCATATGCTTTAATCTTGCGTACCGTGTGTTTTATTGGTGAACAGAGCTAAAAAAAACTCAATGTTTTAAAATTCCTGGACAAAGATCAAAATTTCACGTCAAGCTTCAGCAGAAACTCATGGTTCATCAGAAGTTTCATTAACAAATTAATCACTCAGGCAGCCATGAGTAATGTAGGAAATGTTAAATTTATTTCGAACTTTACTTGATACATTTCGTTATCACAATTGTATCCACACAGCAGTTTGTGGAACACTGTTTGAAACACTAGCTTTCCAAGTATTTCAGTTTTTCAAATTGTTTTCAATTATCTTCTGTTCAACACATTAAACTAAGTCCTTAAATAGTATCAAATTTTTCTGTATGTTATAAATCGAGTTCATGCACTTGTTTCACCAAAGGCTGCCAATTACCAGGCATCAGGGAATTTTAGATTTCCAAAGAAAATTATCCGGACTCTGAATACCTTTTTTAAAGTAGGCTTCGGAACTGTAAAATACAATATACAACAAATCTTTTACAGTTATTCAAATGAATGAATTACAAGAAATATTTATCATAATCAAGGGATCATGACTAAGGGATAACATAGATATTTATCTTTAAGGAATCGTGAAGCAACTTTTTTTTGGCTTAAATACAATTTTTTAATACGATGAACATCGCCTTATAGACATCCTGCAAGGTGAGGGAATGCCTGAAAAAACTTATATTTTCTTGTTATCCGAAGTATGCCAATAATTCAACTTTTAGGAAACAAATTTTTGTACATATAGAATTTCTTCTTTTTCGATCGATAGTCTGATTTTGAAGATCATTAAATATGTCACTCGGGACTGAAAACTCCTGTGGAACATTTATTTGTTCAAATATTCCACTCATACCTGTGGATCGCCAAATCTAGTTTTGTATCCATAAAATCCATTTTATTTGAGCCTGATTTTTTTAAAGAAATTTAAACTCACACTGTCATTTCTATTACCTCCAGGGTTTTATTCCATATTTGTACGTGCTTTTCGTTATTATAATTTTATGTTTGTGTCCTTTCAACATTGATAGCCCAATTGATTTGAAGAGACGATAGTTAGTATTGCTCCAAAATAGTTTTTTGTCACCTAAATAATTTCTATGTTCAATTTTCAGCTTTGGAGAGAGTTCTTTATGAACATTAACATCAGTTTGGAAATGAAAAAACTGCATGAAAAGTTATTTTCGTTACATATTTTTTTGAAAATTCTGCATTGCAGTCATGAAAGAAGATATACAACTAAAAAAAATCGATCCAATTAGACATGGTTTAGGTTTTTAAACTTGGCACCCCCCTGCCCCTGAATACAGCAGCAATCTACGAACAAAGTACATTGCTGCCAATCACAATATTTTACGTGCAACGCAGTGCTCGTGACGGAGTTCCTATCCCAGAATTTCCAGGGTGTACATAAAAATGAGAAAACGCACGAAAATAGACTTGCACAAGACGCAACTATTATGCGTGACTTGATTTGACCAACTTCAGCCTTGAATTCCTCAGTTCCTAGTGCCCATTAGTGGCATTTGCACAAATTGAGGAACGGCCAGTTAAAACTCTTAGAGATACGTGTTAGGAAAATGGTGTGTTGACCACTCAGGTGCCCCATTCTTCAGTTCACACAATTGATAACACGTTAGACTCGACCAAATTAGAAGCGACCTCCACGCAGTAGCGTGTAGCGACGTTGCATGTGCTGTTTGGCTATTTATTATAGTAGAAAAACATACAAAAAGAACCTTGGATAAGGTTTTCAGTTTATAGTAGGTATAGCCTCTGACCTGCATATGACTTGACTGTATCGATTGTACCGTGCGAAGTAGTTTCGTATGTTGCTATACGTTGCTAAGTAGCACTGTCCAGGTCACCAGTCGAGCTAATAATAAGATTTTAAATATAATTAGCATCTCATTTTCATAAATTCTTCAAGATTTTACAATCAAAATTAAGTATTGATCATCATTGTTTGATTTTACACTAAAGGCAATGCAACTACATTTTGTATCCACGTTCTTACATAGACACGTCTGTAATTAAAACGTTAATATTTTTAGCAATTCATCGATTATCTTAAAAAAAAGTCTTAGATATAATTCATACGTGATGGTAAATGAATTGTTTCAGGACTGTTAATCCAACAAGCAGTTTTGATAAAATAAATCAAAATCCAACTCCCGTCGGCTACGCCCAGTTATATTTCTCAGAGTAATGCCACACACTCAGCGTAGTAATTTTTCTCATTAGAGAGACAGGAAATAGATCAGTCAGATACATGCAAGTGGAGTGTGCTCAGCAAAATAAATCGATGTGTGACAAGATGAGGTACGGAAGATGACGTTCGCTGTGAATACGTAAAACTTGGGGATGAAAAAGCCATTTCTAAGTGGCAAGCACGCGCGTTCCTGTGCTGCAAGATCTCATTTTTTTTCATCGAAGAAAATTTGGTTCGTTTATCACATGAATAAAATCTGCACATTTTATCACATTTACAGTTTCCCTAATAGAGTTCAGACTACTCGCGTCACCAAGAAGAAAATTGCTTCCGAAACCGGACTATCTCTGCCCTGAACCTTTAACCTCTGTCCAACACTTGAGAGGACCACTTCTCATGGGCTGGTTTACCTAAAGTTTGTTCATCTAGATTTCTGTGAAATTTTTATAGGTCCAGCGAGGTATTCATTAATACGTAAATTAGAGTTAAGCAGTGAGATGGCTTACGCAGCTTAAACTAGGCTTATTTTTGTGCCGTTAAGACGCCTAATGTGCCTTAAAATCAAAAAAAGATTTTAATGCACGTGCTGTGATATTTCAGGATGATAAGTTCCTGAGATATCTCTACCAACATCTTCATGTATCAATAAAATTCCGCAAAAACTTAGGTATTCATTTCTGACAAACTTATGGAATCATTTGTAATATACATTACTCTATACTAAAGCTCCTATATTAAATTGAATGAAATACAGATGCATTTTAGTTTGCCAAATCAGCGGCGATTCTTCTTACTGCGGTAGACTAATTTTGAGACCTAATACTCATACATCAGATGGAAAATTAATTTAATTGTGAAAAAATATCTTAAACTCACTGCAGAGCATGATTATGAATTTAAAATAAACATCTACGTTCCTTATCCTCGATTCCTCAAAATGAATATAATAGCCAGGCTGGCTATTATGATATTATGATTACCTATAAAAGAGTTCGTAGTGGATAATTTGCTTCATATTCCGCTGCACACTCAACTGAAACTTTAATGGGTGCCAACCGTTTCGAGGTTGTAGGATAAGTTTTGTTGTACGGTATAACCATTAATTTCTTTTGCGCTTAATATTATTTTATGGAATTCAGATTTCATCTGTGAGAGTGATCTTGTCTAGAAAAGATGTTTGAAGTTGAAAAGAACCCACTGAGACGCAGTAATCCACGCGTTGTTTCATTTGGTTTCTTGAAAAAATCGTTCCGTACCCATTTTCCAGCTTTCGAGATCTTACCAAGCCTTTCCATTTGACAACAGACAGTTGCATGACTGATATTAAATTCTCTTCTCCTTTCCTTCGTGGTGGTCGCATTCTGCTTTCAATTTCTCGGCAAGAAGCCGCTTCGGGCATCCGTCTCCTTCATCATTATTGAGACTGAATTTATCCTTTTTGAAGCGGGAAAATCATCTTCTGCGTGTGGCTTCTCTCACTACATCATTTCCGTATGTTTTTTGCTCAATATTGCTGCTGAACTTACTGTATACCTTTTCTGAAATTCGTAAAGTATAACATGTCATATATGCTGTTTACTTGGTCCGTCCATTCCGAGCCTGTGATATTAATATTTGAACAAAACAATTGCGGAATATGAAGAAATGAAGCATGTAATATAAATTTTTCTAAAAACTGTCATTAAATACCAAATTTTCCGAATCATGTTTCATAGTTGTTCTCTGAACAACGCTCAGAAGTTTTATTGCAGCCAGGTATGTTTACTGTAAATTTCATTGTTTGGTGCTCATGATTAGCTCTACGAAGATGAAGATAACATTTTCTGCATTATATTAGAATGTGGAATACGACACCACGGTTTTACCCACAAAATTCATTCTTCTCGTCTAACAGAAAACTGCCATCCGAACCGTCGGAGGAAGAGGCGCCGTTTAAGCGTTTAAAACTTTTCCTATAAAATTTTCAAACACAGGCTACACACAATGGGAATTTGGATGCAGTTAAATATCATCCGTCAAGGTTAAAGTTGGACGCCTCAAATTAACCACGGATCGTCGTCTCGTACGCCAAAGTAATGTAGAATCTTTCGAATTTTATCTGTCGAGCTTAAAAGTGCTGCAAAAAGTGGTCGGAGTTGTTACTCGATCCATCCGCAGGAGCGCCCATGGTTCTCTCTCACCCGCTCGCCATCTGTGACGCTAGACGCGACAGCAAGTCGGCGACTCGTTCCTCTTGAGACCGCGGCTCTTAAATTCTGCGCTCAACGCCAGGCTTTGATTGAAATCAATACAGATTTTTGAGACGGAACCTGTGCGGCGTCTCGGTTGAAGTGGTTTGCAAAATGATGGAGAACACGAACCCCGAGCAAGGGCTGAATTTAACTTGATTTGTGCATTAGCACTGTGTAAAAACTTCGGGAAAATATCATAGGACATTAGTATTAACTCTCTTAACCGAGTTTGGTGTCATTGTTCATTTTAACACATTTTCGGCCATCAATCTTTCATTTTCAGGTTCCTTGAAATGTTACTGCAACTTCCGTGTGCAAAACAATTAAATTGAATAATTTTTGGTTTAAGGGCTAATTCACTCTCTTAGATATTATAACTTTTTTATTCATAGCAGCTATTAGTCAAATACATAACTTCAAAGATGATGGGGAACACTCACGAGCCTATGCTTGGTGCAGGTATTTTGACTTTAAGAACATAGCAGATCCGTTCAAATTGCATCATGTCTGATGAATTAATTCGAAAAAACAATTTGAGAAATTCTTGTTCATAAGATGGGTGGCTGCGTCTTTCTTTCATCAGATTCTGCATAGCTGGTAGTCGGTACACCGTGGTCTTAGAATTCACTTCGAGATGTCAGATTTTCTGCCATCCTTTTCCCCGAATGGTCATCGATCTGTTGTGCAAGCTGCTTTCCGCATCAGAGTCTTTGATCGCTCTCCTGTTCGCTTCCTAATGCCATTGTTAAGGTCTTCGTGGAGGCATGTGATGTCAATGTATCGCAGAGGCTGTTTTCGTCTGTGTTAGGAAAATGCAGTTTCATCCTATCGTTTTTAGAATGTATTGAAATTCAATGAAATATAGTTGTGTTTCTCAGTTCCTCATTCCAGTCGCATAATGAAATTTCTTTACATATTTGAATAGCCTTATCCTCTAGCAAACATATCGGTATTTCGTTCTAAGTTATTTGAATAACATCAATAGCCGAAGTTTCTTATTATCAATATCAGGAGCAGTTGATCAACGAGAAACTTCAGTTAAAAAATAGAGGTTCCTATATTTCTCTGCCTGAACCTTCTTCATCTCTATCACGTTATGCAGACGAGAGTTAGTAAATCGTGCAGAAAAAAATTGCATCGAGACTCGGTTGATGAATGGAGCGCATGCATGATGGAGCAAAGCAACTTTGGAGTCTACCATTGAAACGACCAGTAGTTGTCATCCAAAAGAATGCATATTTGATAACAGGCCAGAAAATGGACCTTTAGACCTACCAGAAGTGGGAACAACATGCGATGTAAAATCAATAAAAGTAAAAAAAGGCTTTGGAGTTGTCATGCGCATAAATTCATAGTTAGCTTGCAGAAATAGGTCTGAATAGTCTTCAAGTTCATGGTCAAGTCTGTCAAAATATTTCATTTTATGTCTCCTCAGAATTTTTTTGGGCCAAGCAGTGTAGCTCTTTGTTCAACCTTATTTTCTGACTTTCGAACAATGGTAGTAAATGTTGAGCGCCCCACTGCTAATGAGGAAATTTGAAATAAAAGATGCAGTCTTTCCTCAGCCAGGAGGCAGCTATGCCATGCTTCTTGGAAGTGGGGCTGGTGAAGGGGCTGAACGAAATTAGTTCGAGGTACTCGTGTACCTAAATCATTTTTTCTTCACATGCGCCGCATGCAGGAGATTTATGAGAATTACCTGCATCGCCTGTTGAGAGCATGGTATTGATGCATGGATGAATATCAAAATCAAGGTACTTATATGTCACAACTAAATCATGATCGCAAATTTCGATTGAAATGCTGCAATTGTTCGAAAAATAAGACAAAGTAAAACGCTTTTCAAATCTATGTCATAAATTTTTCCCGGATGTTGGAACTTTTCTACAAAGAAAAATATTTTGGGATTTAAAAACTATTTGTACAAGATTCTAAATGATACCTTTCATTGACTAGAATCGATGCCAAAACTTACTTTTCTAACTTTAAAACTAGTGTAACACACATATAAGCAGATAAACGCAGGAAAGGATATGCTTGTAGGAGATACTTTTGAATAGCTATAGATAAACACCTCAATCAGCCCTGCTCCGCTTGTTCAGAGGCTATTTATTCCTGTGCAAAATGAAGCAGGAACAAGATAGCTGAATATTTTACGGATCTGTGAGTTTAATTTACTAAGGCGTCTGACTCATCGTGAATGGTGGAATACTTTCCTTACCTCGTAAAGATAATGTACCACATCTTTAATTGAATGCCCGATCAGCTTTCAACGCATAAAAGCCTCTTTTGATATTAGATAAGTAAATCTGTACATGCGCTCAGTCCGATCATATTTTTTTCTCGAAATTTATAAATCATCTGCCCAGCTGGAGAGCGTATACTCGTATACTGTTCTATTAACGTTAAATATTTTGACCTCCAACTTTCGTTAGTGTCTAGAATGGATGAGTAGCTTCGCTTTCTATCAAGGAGGCTTCAGTCCGCACCTAATTATAACACAAAACTAGGAGGACTTCCTCCCACCTATATCGCAAAATTGGAATGATGGTGAAATTTCTTTCAATTATGACATGGTATTGAAAATAAAGACTTTCATATTAAGTATTCAAGACTCTATCATACGTTTACGAATATTTGTCGAAAAATAAAAAGTTGCAAGACCAAATGATATTCAGAGCTTAAAGTCGATGCTAAAAGTGGTAATTATAAGCGGATTGCACTGTATTTTGACTAATTTATGCCATCCATGCCCATGAAATTGTGTTATTAAACATGTCATGAATAATACATTACAAATCAAAAGTAGCTTCGATTTTATACGTCAACCTCAAGGACAACTGAAAGGAAGGACACGAGGGAGCACATTTCAGCCTTCGCTGCCGAAGGCTAATTTCGATCTCACTTTTTTTGCGAGACGACGTCGCTGCTTTTTACTCTTAGGTGTTTGTGAACTATTACCACAAATGACGTATGTTATCATGGTGGAGGGTATTTTTGAATATTATCTTGAGTTGAAGTCTTTAAGTTAGGGCTTTCAAGCATAGATTTTTTTCATTTCTCTAATGTTTACGGCTAAAAAATGAAGTTTTATTTTCAAAGTGGAGGCTACTGATGTGACATCAGCTCTTTCTGTAGTGAATTTATCAAATATTGAGTGTTCTTGGTGTTTTCTTTGTACGTCACCTTGAAGAAATTATGTACTTTTACGCGCATTAAAAAGTTATTGCTGAGCTCATGCCGATTAAAATCCATAGATTTGATTTCTCAAGTACGGACAATTTTCAGTCCTTTAAAGCTTGCAACAAGCAATATTTAGCCCTGAAAATAGAGGGATGCTGGAGTGTTAAATTGCAGTTTCAGTTTCTGAGTGAGATCTTGAAATTTTTTCCTGCTATAGCGTGCAAATTCAACCATTATGCATGAAAAATGTGGTATTGTGAACAGCGAAGGCAATTTAAATGATCTAAAGAAGTGCTGTTCATTTACTGAGCGAACAGAAAGTGCTTGGATAAATTTTCAGTTGAATATAATAATGATTTCAAACTGTTTATTTGATAATTTGATGACATTCATAAAGTTAAATGATTCATTACCTAAGCTCATTTCAGGTAAATTCTCAAAATTTAGTATTTGTTTTACAAAATGGGAAATAGAGAAGTAATTATAGGACTTCACAGCTCGGGTAAGACCAATTCTGCAATCATTAAATTACTTCGAGTACCCAAATCAACTGTTTATCATTTTGTAAAGAGATTCAAAGAGCTTGGCACTGCTGAGGATCGCCCGCGAAGTGGCCGACCAAGATTCGTTCGCATCACGACAGTGATTGAGGCTGTCCGTGAGAGGGTGAGAAGGAGCCCAAAGAGATCAATTCGACTAATGGTAAAAGATCTGCATGTGAGTAACACCTCGATGAGAAGTATCATCAAAAGTGACCTTAGATTGCCTCTTAGCAAATGAGAAAGTGCCAACACCTCACAGATCTCCAGAAACAGAAAAGGCTTGACAGGACAAAACGTCGTCTCAACGAGCTATAGGATGGCATGCAAGGTCATTTTTTTCAGACGAAAAACTCTTCACAGTTGAGAGGAAATTAAATTCTCATAATGATAGAGTGTTTGCTAAGAGCTCAGATGTCATTTTAGACATCTGTTTCTGTCACCAAATTTATTGTCACCAAACTCTAGAATGGTGCTGTCGTCATTTCCCAAAGTTTTGGAGTAAGACAATGTGAACTCTATTCTCCCCGGACTTAAAACCTATGGACTTTTGTGTTTGGTCACTCCTGGAAACCAAGGCTTGCGCCGCTCCTCACCACAGTGATGACTCTCTCAAGCAGTCACTTGGGAGGAAATGGTCCAAAATTCCTCACGAAATACTCCGTACTTTTCTTGAAAATTTCAGGCGAAGATTCGACGATGTTGTGCAGACCAAGGGCGACCAAATGGATAAGTGATGTATTAAAGTAAATTCTGATACCAGAATAAACGTTCTGTTTAATTTTGGTTTCATTGAATGAATTCTCCTAATAATAATTAACATTTCCTTTGGTCCAACGAACTTTCTGATCACACTGTGAAATACCTAAAGATGAGTCGACGAGGCAGAAGTGGCTGGCTGTGTTGTCT